>PVKA01028486.1:0-29303 GCA_004027165.1 Ctenomys sociabilis
TTGTTTCCAAGATTTTGCTATCACACATTGTGCTGCTATAAACATAGGTACACATATATCTCTATGATACAGTGTATCCAAATCCTTTGGGAAAATTCCCAGTAGGGGGATAGCTGGCTTGAATGGGATTTCTAGTCCTATTCTTTTGAGGAGTCTCCATACTGACCTCCACAATGGTTGTACCAGTCTACATTCCCACTCACGATCATTTGCTTCAGTTTAATCCTCTCTACAACCTCTGGAGGGCAGTCTTACCACTATCACTATTTAGCAAAGGATGAAAATAGGTGCGGGTGGGCTGCAAGCTCGCCCAGAAATGCACCAGTGCTAAGTGGCAGCGCTGGGGCGTTCTGAGCCCAGGAGCTGCCCCACCACCACCTTAACTGCTGCACCACAGAAAGCTACTCAGGCCCCAGAGGCTGTAGTCATGACCAAGGTCACCTTTGCAGCCCTGTAAAGGGCCTTGGGGCTTTTGTGGGAGGCCTCCCTCTCCAGGACATTCACGAATGCCCTGAATATCCCCCACAGATGTGGGATCCCTGGCAACTGAAAAAGATCTGAAGGATAATCTTCCACTCCTCACTCCATTTTACCAAGAAGGCATGGATGCCCCGAAGTCAAAACACAGTAACTTCTCTGACCACCGTCTGGGGGTTTGTCTTGCTCTCACTCCGCATCTCTGCTGCCTACACCAACCCTCCCGCCCAGGACTGCTGAGCACAGCTCACCTATGTTCTACTGTCCTTTGCTGATATCCACCTTTCTCAAAAAGCTCACCGATGCAGCATTCCAGCCAGCTGTTAGTAGCTTATCCTGTCACACACACACAAAAAAAAAGGACCCTAGAAAGCAACAGTAAGAAAACTTCAAATGCATAATTGAATTCATTTCTTTCCTTTTAGACATGGAAAAAAAAGAAATCTGATAGAAGCAAAAGGACCCACAGAAGAAAGGGCCCATGAACTTCAAGGGTGTACAGGATTGGCATTTATGAGGAAAATACGAACCTCTTTTAAACTAATTTTTATAATATACAACTGACCAAAAATTAAGCTTTACTGCTACATAATAGAACACCAAGGCCGGCTTCTCACAGTCTACAGTTTGGGTAAGATCACTCCTTACCTAAAATCCGTGGTGGGTCCTGAAAGATTGGACCTACGCAGCTCAGTGGTGAAAGCAGGCCTTCTTGCTTGCTTGGTTTCAGGCATTTCAACCTGCTGGCATTTACATGCTACAGTCTGTCTCTCACGAAGGTTGTTGGTTCATTTTTCAGAGAAGCACCACAGCTAAATAGTGAAGTGTTTACAATACTCTGCAATGAGGTAGGAAGCAATCATGAAAGCCAGCGCTGCCTCACTGCGATCAGATGATGGCTTTATGGGGAAACACTAAGGTGCTGTTAAAATTAAAGTCAAACTATTCATTTTTAATGAAGAAGTAAATAATTCAAATCTGGTATTTTCTGGGATGACAAGTAGTTATGAACTACCACACACATGTTTCCAACAATAATTTAAAATTCCATTCTCCAAGATAAAATTTTAATTTGTAAAATGTGGTTTTTTAAAAAATAGCTGTTTTTTGTTGTTGTTTTGATTTAGGTTTTGTTGGGGGGGGTAGGTTTTTTGTTTGCTTTTATGTGCTTGACACAGGGTCTCACTATGCAGCTTGGCTTCTAGTGATTCTCCTGTTTTCACCCTCCCCGGTGCTGGGATTACAGGAATGCACCACTACACTCAGACTTGATCACTGGCTCAGCATGCCCCGGGTATAGGGCTCCTGCTACATGAGGGACCAGGGATCGAACCAAAACAGGTGCTTTGTCTGCTGAGCTATCTCACTAGCCTTTAAAAAAAAAAAAAAAGCTATTTTTCCAACACATTTTCAAGTTGCTATTAAGAAAAACACTTGAATATCAACTAAACAAAAAAGGGATACAAATGAAGGACCATTTTGTATCTTTGTATGCAAAACAGGATAGATATACAGCTACATTCTCTTAATTCAATGAATAAAAAGATTTGTTCTAATAGTGTTTGTAGACAGGATACCATGTCTGCATCTTGTACAGTGAATAACCACTAAAACAGCAATATGCAATGTATTAATTATTGAAACTGTCCTACTAGTCGGTTTTGAAACTGTCTCATTGCTATTTGTTTCTCAATAAAATTAATTAAAAAAAGAAAAACACTTTAAAATGTTATCCCATTGTATATTGCTAAGTTGTGTCCCCCAAAAAATTCTGCTTCCCAATCTATACTAAAATAATCTTCTAAATGAAGAATTTAGTGGCTTTAATATAGCTCTAAATGTAAACCAACAACTAATTGACAATCAATGAGAAATTTACTAGCTAAATTTGAGTAACCGAGATTGTTACATTAAGCGGCAGAGAGAATTTTTAAATGAGTCTATAATTTGCAAAGTATAAACAGTTACACCCTCCTTCTGTATAAGCACCATGTGCTAATCCATTGCACCACTGAGCTCCAACATGATCCTACTAATGGATCAACGTATTTCTGCTTTAAGCAAATATCAAAATAAAGTGAAATGTAACAAGAATCCATAAGTATCAATATCTTAAGCTAAGATTAAGAAAAGAAACAAACATGGGGCCAGGAAATAGCTCAGCCAACTAAAACACCTGCTTAGGCAAGCTCAGGGACCTAGGTTCAATCCCCAGCACTACACGCCATGCCAGCCCCTCCCCCAGAACAGGCTGAGACAGCCACAGAGTCCGGATATAGCAGCACACACCTATAATCCCAGCTCTTGGGAGACTAAAAATAGGAGGATCATTACAAGTCCAAGCTGTGTAGTGAGACCATGTAACAACCAAATACATTAAAATAAAATATCCTACAACAAGTAAAAAAAGACATGAAGCACAGTTCAACCATGTTTATCTCCCTAAAATATTAATAACATGTAACTATACTACATGGCATTTGCACATGATATTTAACTGAGATTTTTAAAACTTTTATCTTAAAATATTTTATTTTTGCTCTTATGCTTTTAAAATGTTTAGTTACTGTATATTTTTAATGTATCAAACATCCCATATAATAGAACATGTTTGCAGTTTTAAAATAAATACACACATATCTGTATGCTTCGCAGGATTTTGCATAGAGGGGAGCTAGTTCAGAAAGTCTGGCAGCCTCTGGCCTAAAGGCTCCCACCTGGGGCTTTGGAAGCCCTGAGCCCAGAAACACAGCCTCTAGCTCTCTCTGCCAAAATCAGAGCAGCTCAGCCTCAGACGCCAAGTTCTCATCATGGCCACACACAGATAAGGACAACTAAGCCGCCTAGGTTCCCTGAATGCAGGGAAAGCCCCAAGGGCCGCCTTGCAGCCCTATCGCAAGCCCAGCAGGCTACATGCTCACTGCAAAGCTTCACAGCGTTTTAAATCTTGTGCCAGGCTGATACTCAGCTTTTAATCTTCTCCTTGAAAGTCTACAAAGTTTTCCCTTTGGCCCAAGTTTGTAGTCCACGGACATTTTTTGTTTTCCACTTGATTTCTCTTATCAACTAAGAAAGGAATCTCACAATAGATTTACATTACCCTCATAAGAAAGACTTTAGTGTAGAGCAAATCATTGATAAGTAACAATCACAATAATGAAATAGATATATACTTATTCCTATGTTTTAAAATGATATTTATAATAAAGGAAAAAATCATACGTATAGAGTTTGTAGAAAATAGGTCTAAAATAGCTCTCCACCGCAAACACACACACACACACACACACACACACACACACTTCTGATTGTAGTTATCTGTGAGTGATAGGATTTGAAATGATTTTTTTAATTTTATCATTCATCTGTACTTTTGAGTATTACGAGCTCATGTTGGGCGAGCAGGGCTGTATTTTTCACTGATCTAGTCCAAATCAGTATTTCTACTGAACAGATCCTAACAGGTTTTTATTTATAACAATGAGAATAACCATTCCTCACTATAGGATGATAGTCTTGTTTAAAAGCACTTGACAGCCCATAATATGCTCCAACCCATATAGTACAACAAGATTCCTGATGCGCCATCTGAAATTTACCCTTCCCCTGCTCAAAACCCTTCCTAAGCTGATTCTGTTCACTAATTCAAAATAAGATTCAAAATAACTCGTACAGCTTTCACACCTTTTATGCCTGCCTTATCCCGCCAATTCCACCGCTTCAGCCTCATTTCTTTCTGTTTCCCAGCTATCTTAAGTTTGAATTCACAATACATTTCCCTCCTTCTCTTTATGCTTTTATCTCTGGGGTGCCCTTCCCATACGTTCTTCTTTATAAACTCCTGTCAGTTCTTTAAGACCTACATCAAATGTTTCACTGTTAAAAAATCATTATTCAAGCACTATATTCTCACTATCTCATAGCCTTCTCTTTCATTTTTCTTTTATAGCCTGCTTCCCTTAAGGAGCAGCAAACCCCTCAAGAATAAGGGTCTTATTTATTCAATTCTCTATTAACATCAGAAGCCATTCCTGGTGCACATAGGCGGTACTCAATAATTAGGGGCTAACTTAAGAAATAGAAAGACATCTTTCTACTTAAAAACTTACATGGAACAGTAAGTTCAATTAAATTAATATTCCCAAGAGACAGGACAAGACAAAATATAATAAGGGGGATATATGTGCAAGACAAATTTCAAGCAAGAGACAGACTGAAACAGAAAAAACTAAGTAACTATATTTTTATTTATATTTATATGTGCTATGTTTGGACCATTCCACCCAAACAGGACAACTGAAAGTTTGAAACTTTCAAATTTTAAATGAACTCAACGACAAGGCAGAAAATGGATACCCTCCCCCAAGTTCCACAGCAACACTTCATTGGAGCTGTCCGTGGTTCTGAAGCTTCTGAATGACCATCCATCCACTTCCCCACATTCAACAAGGAATTACTGTCTTTGTACAATGGCCCTGCTCTAGGCACCAAACTAGAATTACAGCTGTCAGCAAGGTAGAGTATAGCTATGCTGTTACTTTAGAATATACATGCTCTGATATAGACAACGACATTAAACAAAGGAAGAAAAATATACTCCAGATCCTGAGAAAGCCTATTTAGAGAATTAGAACAAAATGCTATGATAGATTAAAAACCTTCCCCTTTACATTTCATGGTAAGGAAAAGCCTCTCCAAGGAGGTAAAAATTAATAGTTAAGATGATGCCTGGAGACAAGAAACTGCCATCCAAACTAAGAACATTTCAAGTAGATAAAACATGTTTAAGGGGACAATGAGTTTGGTGTTCAAGGAACAGAAACGAGAGATCTGCATGGTAAATGAATGAAGAAAAATGAGGGTGAAGGGGAGACATAGTATTTGGTCAAGCTACTTTACAATAATTTAGTTCTTTCCAAGTGTAATGAGATAATCTAACAAGAACTTTCCAGGTCAAAGCTACAAATGTATGAAGCGCTTCGATTGCCCACTAGACTAGCCCTCAACCTTAATCCTTGTGAGCACCCAGCTCTATGAGTTCTCTGATCATCCTCTTGATAGCTGAAACCAAACTAAAGTAGAGTTTATCATTCCGGCAGCACAGAATATGGGATAAGGAGTACGCAGGGATGAGGGTGTAAATAATTTATAATTTTCTGAGAGACAAATGTAAACTACATTCAGATTAAAAAGTTAAGAATCAGACCCCTGGAATGAGTATAAGGTTCACAAAAAGAGGGACTTCACCTGTCTTATTTATTACTAGATTTCTGGTACCAATATCGGTTTTTGACACAAATTATCACTCAATTTTCACCTATTAATTAACAAGTGAAAAAATGAAGAGAAGAGGAGATAGGGTGGTCCTACAAACTCTATATACCTTGAAAATTCTCTAAGCATAGGAAACACAGTTTAACAAGAGCTGTTGAAGAAATCAACCAAGTTTCTTTTATCATAAAGCAGTTTCTCATCTAGTCCTTTGATTGTAATTGGTTGATAAAAGAACTGGTGACTGAATTATGTGCCCTACTCAAAGATATACAAATTCTTCACTAATTAAAATTCCTCATTCATCAAAATTTATCCTCCCAACATCCATGAAAATAAATGAAATGAAAGCATAAATATTTCCCCCATTCCAGAAGTGAGACACAGACATGGAAGGATGCAAGTTAACTTCATAATAATACGCAGAAGGCAACATACCCAGACTGGGGTCTTTGGACTTGGTTTTTTTCCTTGTCATACTGTGTTATAGCCAGACCATGTAGAAAATATCTATATTTTACCTCCCCATAATCCGTTCTGCTTTCTTCTAGAGACACCCCACCTCTGTTTTCAGATTTTATGTTAATTATGTGGCTAATTCCACCAGATCTCCAAAAACAAACATGGGACCAAAGAGAGGCCAATTGTAGCAGTAAATTTTTTTATGGATAGGCACAAAACCCATGCAGGCACACTGAGAACCACCTGAAATCCTTGATGAATCTATTAGGGAATTGACATTTTCACTGGAGTTCTTAAGCAGGTGAAATATAAACCATAATGACTTCCATGTGGAAAATCCCTATCTATGAATGAAGCAACATTGTGAAAATCCAGTTTGAGAGATGATGCAACACAAATATTGGGGAATTCTTTTGAGCACCTGAAATTAGCTGTACCTGGTGCTATACATTCTAGATTTTATGGTTGTGAGACATAATAAATATCTCTCTAAATATTTAGGTAACTTGAGCTGTGTTTTGGTCAATTGCCAAAAGCTTAACAGAATGAACTGATATTACATAAATAGTGATAGGTCAAAAATATCATAGGAAAGAAAAATATAACCACAATAAACAATTTTTATGGTTTAGATCTAGCCTGTCATGTGGCTCATGCAAAATAATGGCCTTACCTTTCATTTTTATTTCACCTTTATACCAATGAACAGAGAACAGAAATCAAGACACTTCAAAAGCATTTTTCTTTGAACTTCAAAAATTCAGTTGGATAATTCCTCCTGGACATATTAATATTGCTGTAGAAAGAATAAAATACTGCATCTCTAATTCCACAAGCTTCAGTTTTTGGAAGATGATGAATAGAAATGCAGTTAGTCACTGAAATAGAGAGACAAAAAGAGAGAATAAACAGTATGAGAAGGAAAAGTTTTCAGAAGAGGAAAAACTTCAGATCAATGCTGATGTGTTAACTTCTGCGAATCACCCACTACTATTGTGGACTGCTGGACTGTATTGGAATGTTTTGCTGAATTCACGCACCTATACTATTTAGATGCCAATAGAATACCCATCTCTGACAGGACTAAACAAAAAAGAGGATACAAAGGAAGGACCATTTTGTATTTGTATATACATAATATTTAGGATAGATATACAGCTACTTCAGCTTAACTCAATGAGAAGATTTGTACTAATAGTGTCCAGACAGAATATCCTGTCTGCTTTTTGTATTATGGATAACCACTAAGAAGATAACAATGTACAATGTATTAATTAAAAATTTTTTTAAAAAAATAAAAAATGCTGAGTGTTAGAATTTACAAGTAAAATCACACACCACTATGTACATCCCAAACCCCTTCCTTTATTTTACTCCATAGCATTCATCATCTGGCACACAATGTGTTTGTTTATCACCTATCTCCTCTAACAAAAGTTGGGCCGGGGCTGGGGAGATAGCTCAGTGGTCTAAGCACCTGCTTACCAAGTAAAAGAACCTGAGTTTGATCCCCAGAACCACATGTAATGCTGGCCCTGAAACGTGGTGTAGTAGGGCATGCCTGTAATCTCAGTGTGGGGGAGGCTGAGACAGAAGGATCACTGCAAGTCAGAGCTGTGTAGTGAGACCCTGCATCCAATAGATAAATAAATAAGTTGGACCATATGTGAGCAGTAGTCATGTCTATTTCTGCATTGCTCTATTCCTAGATTCTGAAGAATACTGTCACGTAGTGGGGATTGATAGACAATAGCTAAACATTTGCTTATAGTATTTGCATTTCTATAACTCTTGCACAAAAGTATGTGCCCTAGGAATGTTTAATATTATAGTAATGATGTTTATATAGAACTCAGAGTTCTACGTTCATACAAAAAACAGAGAAATGTGTGCTCCAAGCCTCCTGTCCATTTACCATGTAAGCTGAGACCATGATAGATTAAAACATGAATCACAACAATGTGGACTTTGCAGCCAAAATAACTCAGTAGGAAAAAAAAAAAAAAACAGCCTGAAGAGCCATGCAGTCTAATACATTAACCACTAGCTGTGTATGAACCACTGAACACCAAAATATGACAAGCGTCAACTGAGATATGTCATAAGTATAAAACAAATCCACATAACTTCCAAGTCTTAGCATGATAGTTGACGTGGTGCCACACTTCTGTAATTCCAGCACTTTGGAGGCTGAGGCAGAGGATCACCATGAGTTCAAAGCCAGCCTGGACTACATAAGCAAGTTCAAGACCAGTCTGAACTTTACATAGTGAGACCCTGTCTCAAAACAAAGAAATAAAAATAAAAATCTTAGAATGTTTTAAAAAAATTAATGTTTGCAATAATTTTTACTATGATTATATGTTGACATGTAACTTTTTATAAATTGGGACAAATAAAATACATTTTAATTAATTTCTTCTTTTGTTCCTTAATATGGCTGCCAAAAAGCTCAAATTACATAGCTTTAGTTTGTAATGCGTATGCTACTACTGTCTGGACACATTACATATAATGCTACTTCTGTAAATTCAAACCTGTAAAATTGGATGATAGACACGAATGACCTTCTCTGGGCTCTGGACTGATCACTTCAGAAAGCATCAAAAGTCAATATTATAATAAAAATTTTCCTTTAGCTACACTTGTTCTCTTGGGCCCACTGTTTAAAGTTTTCATGAGGTGATGCATTATTTTATGCCAAGAACTTCCAGTAGTAGAAGTCTTGACAAAGCAAGCAGTGCAGAGGGCAACCACAAAGTGCCCTGTGGACATCCAACTTCTGACTCATTCATTTGGATGTCAGACACAGTTTGATGTCTGTTTAAAAAAAAAGTCCCACATTAAATCAGCAGCATTGGGAAATAGTTTCTTTCAGTCCTGGCTCCCTTATACATGCAGTTCATAATGTGCTCCCTTCTTGGGATTTCTATTTCATTTTTCATCAATTTCAAATGTTTTCTCATCTGACCACATACACAGAGAGCCTTGAATTGTTCACTAACTACTTTTGGTGTCTACTTATTTCATTTTTTATTGCCCAAAGTAGGATTGAATTGGGATTCACATTGCTCTTATCTCTAACCCACCAATAGTCTCAGAAAAAGGACTTCTAATTCTTTGCTTCAGATCTGGTTCTCAGGAGACAAAGTCAGAATGAATGAAGGATTCCAGCTAAGCCCCAGGAATATTGTCTGCTGGCACAGCTATTGTCTCAAAGTGAAAAGAAACCCAAAAGAACTGTGCTGATTTCCTACAACCCAGAGTATCAACATGACTCATGGCCTCATTCATAATTTCCCGCATCAAGGAATAATTTCCCACTGGCTAGCCTTGTCTACAAAAGGATGCAAACACAGGTTACCTAATAGTGTGGTCCTTGAAGCAATCTCTTCCAGATCACCTGCCATCTTTTAAAAATGGAAATCACTAGATGCTGTCTCATAACCTCCCAATCAGAATGCCTTTGCGTGGGCCTGAAAATCTGCATTTCCACAAGCTTCCAATTTATATACTTAGAGTTTGAGAACCCGCAGCAAATGAGAAAAGGTGCATGGAAGCAAATTCCCAGGGGGAAGACAAAGGCAGCAGCACACAGCAAGGTAGGGGTGAGCCTTCCCAGAAGATGCCATTGGCACTGTGTGTGATCTGGGCTCCCATCTCCCTTACTGCTGTGTAGACTGCCTCATTTCAAACGTTTTCCTTTTAGAAAACCTTGCACAATTCTCTTTGGGCACTGTCTTCCCATTTGTCTTCACTGAAGAAGTTGAGGCATTGGGCCACTGCTTTTACAAGAAAACTAAGGGAGGGCTGTGTCTACAGAGAAGTTAGAGGTTCTCACTAAAGGAAAGGAGGAAAATGGTGAAGAAGAAATAGAATCAGAAATCATGACCTTAGGAATAAAGATTCTTGGAAACAGCAGTTGTCTTAGCTATATTTTTGTTTCTGACACAACAATACCCAGTGCCCACAAGTTAAGGCATGAATGGTTTATCTCAGCTCATAGTTTGTAGAGGTTTCAGCCTGCAGTTGGCTGACTTCAGGGCAGAGTGGTGCGGCAGAGGAGCATCACAGAGGAAAAGCAGTGCGTGGCATGGCAAGTAGGAAGCAGCCAGCTTTTCTTCTTTCCCTTTCTGTTTCATTCAGGTTTCAGGCCTATTGATTTGTGCCATCCATATGCAGGGAAGGCCCTTCTTCACACCCAGAAGCATGCTAAACCAATCAGTGGTGCTAACCCAATGTCACACCCACAATCCAGTCACTCCCCAGAGCCCCACCTAGGAGCACATGAGGATTTGGGGGGGGGGGCATCCAGATATAAACCATAGCAACAGTCAAGCTGAAACTCATGTATACATGAATAAACAGAGAAATCAAAAAAGGAATGAGCTCTAGGGCTGGCAAGACAGCTCAGTGGACTAAGCACATGCTTAGGCAAGTACAGGAACAGGGGCTCGATCCTGGGCACCATTTGCCCCATCCCCAGGTGCACCGAGGTGGCGATTAAGACTGGGTGTGGTGGTGCATGCCTGTAATCCCAGCATTTGGGAGGCTATAAACAGGAGAATCACTATGAGTCTAGTAGTGAGACCCTGTGCATCCTTTAGACCCTTCCCCCTCCCCCAAGAAAAAACAGAAAAAAAGTTTTTTTAATAAAGATTTTTAAAAACATTAAGCTCTAGCCTAGAGAATGATCATACACTGCAAAGGAAAAAATGTCCATCTTACTTGGAATAAATCAATCCATCTTTTGAGAACTTGAGAGGAATAGCAGCTGTGGCTGAGATGTTGGAGTCATGAGCAGATTTGGTTTTGGAAGCGCTGGTGTTCCTGTGGCAAGCTTCATCCTGGACCCTACAGAGAAAACATCCACACTTCCTGCCAAAAGTGTCCTTCTCTGAGAGCAACCCCATCAGTTGTGGAGATCAATAAGCCCTCAGGTCTCCAGCCCTTGAAGTGAGAAGCCCAGAAGACCTATAGTATAGCTCCAGTCCATATGCAAGTGCCTGAGAATCATAGAAGCTGTGGTTGAGTTCCAGTCCAAAGATTGGCAGGGTCCAGACTCAGGAAGAGCCAATGTTTCCATTCAAGCCAAATGGCATGGAAAGCCATTCATCCCATCTCACAGCAGACAGACAGAAGGCACACTCACTGAGAAGTCAGCCTGTCACTCCACTCAAGCCTTCAAGTCATTAAATGAGGCCCAAATACACAACAGAAGGCTACCTGCTCTATTCAGTCCACACTCTCGAGTGGTAATCACCTTGAGAAACACCTTTGAAGACTTACCCAAAATAATGTTTAGCCATGTATCTGCACAAAATTTAATCAAGTTGAAACATGAAGAGAACTATCTCAGGGATTCTCCCACCTGTGGCACATATACCTCACACACACCTCTAGTGCATCTCCAGTCACAAAGCTCTGAACTTAACTTTGGTACATTAGCCTCGTCAACACTGGAAAGGAGGGCACCAGGCAGAGACTCACTGAGACCACCAGACTTGTGTAAAGGCAACATGGTGTGGAATGTATCGTGCCTGGGTGCAGGCAGACAGAGGGCAAAAGAGATTTCTGTAGAGAACAAAGAGAAGTGGTCATTTTTTATAGGGCTTGAAAGAAACAAAGGACATTAAGCGGGAAGATCTTAGTAAACATCAGTGGTCAAAGGTCTCTGGGTGTCACACCCTCTGTAGGCAAAGTCCTTGAGGAATTCACGTGAGTGTGTGGGTGTCTTCAGATGTCTTGGTGCTCTGAAGACTCCATGGTCTATTTTATTTCTTATGTCCTGTGTTCGCTGAGGTGCTGAACTGAGGACAAGGCACACCCAACTGGCAGGCAGTCACATCCAAATGGAGCCCAGCCAACACCTATCCAATAGAAGTTGCTCTTTGCAGGAACGACAACACAAATGATAACACAAAACTTAAACAAGGGGATCTGAACAGTTAGTTCACTTGTGTAAATCACACCTCACTTTAAATAAAAAGTGAAATGAAACCAGTACTGCCGATACAAAGCCTGTAGTGAGATCTTTAATTTCTACAACTCTTAGAGCAATGTAACCCATGACAGAAACCCAGCTGGAGCGTGTGAAGTCCCAGGTTGCACTATCAGTATGTCCAAGGTAAGGGGGGTTCTCAACAGGACTTGATTGCAAGACCCAGAACACATTTGTACCGACAGTAAATTTTACTGTAGTAAAAGGATAGGATCAGATTAAGCAAAGGAAGAAAAATGTGCAGGGCGAAGTCCAGAGAAAATCTGGAGCAAGCCTCCAAGTGAGTTTAATTCCTCAGTATCACAAGTTATGTGTGAGGTGCTCCCACCAGGGAGACCCACACAGAATTATCTCTCTTACTATGGGTTACTCCCATAGATGACTCCTGCTTAAACCAGCATTTAAATTCTAGACTCCCAGCGGGAAAGCGCATATGTTCCATAAACCAGACCATTGGGACCAACATGACATTTTGGTCATAGTGAGGGAGTCCATTTGACAGCCCTGCCCAAACACATTCCAAGCCCCAGCCAAGGGCAACCTCACAAGCCAGCCTTTCTATAAGCCACAGTCTCCAGCCGGCTCTGTTAATATTTTTGGCATAAGCAGGTTAGATTTCCTTCACCCAGCGACTGGACTAGGGGTACAAAAAAAAAGGGGGTGTAAGGGCACGCACTTAAGAGAGGAAGGTGGTAATGTGGAAGTCACAAGAGCTTGAACTGGTCAGCGTGGCCTTCCTCCTGTCACAATAAAGAAATGTGAAATATGCTGGTTCCAGTGTAGCAGTCTGTGGAGGGTCAGAGTGGGAGCGACCACTACCACAATCACTCAGGACAAATGACAGAACCTACTGATTTCCAAAGAATGCAGACACATGGCTGGCACATGTAGAGATCACAGGAGCATCCCTGAGTATCTCAGTGCATCCAGAGGTCCTGCCTATACTGTGACCAGAAGAAATGGAGTGCTCAAGTGCTCACCTGGGCTGTCTTCCATAGGTGAAGATCTGAGGCTCACTAGATAGATGAAAGATAAGGGCTGCAAGGCCTTACCAAGAAGAAGGAGCACAGCCACTGTGCACTTGCCACTGAATGAATGGATCCTTGGAATGTTGCTATTTAATCATTTATTGCACATGAGTTCTAATGATGTTAAATAAAATTGAATGTGCTGTTACTAGAGTTTCAATGGTTGTGATAAAATGTATTTTTGTCATTCAGAAAACAAAACTAAAACCTCATCTGTGATTCAAGGAACATTTGAAGGAATATTTTCACTTTATTTGGTAATGCAGTCAGAACTACAAATATATATTATATGTTTGAAGAAAAGGGTCTTTAATTCAAGAAGATAAGAGAGCACTGCCAAGCAGAGATGGAGGAGGAGGATCTGTGGTAGTAGATAATTACTGTTGCCTAAAGATTCAGGCTGTGTGTATTTAAAAGATGATCAGTTTTATTTTAAAAAGTGGCTGCCTAAAAATTCCTCACATCATCTGAGAATAACCTTAAAGACAAAGGCAAAATCTGCATGCAAAAATGCCCCAGGTGGGTTGGGAGCTCTCTGTTAGGGACTAAAAAGCTTTGCTGTGCATATGCCTCTGTAGTCTTTGCATTTTAGTGAAGGGGACATTCCCTTTAAAAATGTAAATAGCTTTTACAATAATAAAAATCCTTCAGCTACTAACCCCAGGGGGAGATGGAAACTGGATGAGGAGCCCATCTGCTGGCTTGTCAGGAAAGGCTGGGAGTCTGGGGAGGACATAAATAATGTCATCTGAAGGGCGTCTTCCCCTCTCTGATTCTATTACACTGATAACCATCTATTTGTAAGTTACTTGTTAACAGACTAAAAAGTGGACTGTCTGAAGTCAACGGAGTTGCCATCTTTGTTTGGGTTCAACAGGATGTAAGAAATTGTGAAGAAAAGATAAAATTTCTCCATTAGCCTCCAAATGATAAAGGAGATAAAGGCATGTGTCCAGAAATGAACCTAGGCAGTAGATAGTGCTGCGTTCTGCACTCAAGGGAAAGATGCTGTAGGAGCTTTCAGCGTTGGGAGTGTTTTGTGTCTTTCTTATCACTTACAAGGGCTAGGAATCACTGTATTGCAGTATCTACCTCCAGGGAAAGTCCTTCTATGTTTCAATGTACTTGATGACTCTATCTTTCATAAACCTGAAAATAAAAGCAAAAAACAGGAAGAAGACTTTACTGTTTCTACAGTAAGCTGGGGAGTGACCAGGTGAAGAAACACTGATCCAGTGGTCTTCTTCCTTCAGATAGGTTCGGAGTGACAGGTTTTCCCATAACTCCCTTGATTCTCAAACTGTATTATACATCCTCCCAGCTGTCTATAATTTCTCCCCTGCACCTGAGACCTGAATTGCATTAAAGGCAAAATAAAACAGGCCTGAAACACTCTCCCATTACAGAATTATGATGGCCAGAAATCTATTAGACTACTTGAGAAAAAAAATTTCAAGGTCAGAGTTAGAATACAACTGGGGTGGTGCACTGCTTAAACAATTGTATTCTCCCAATCCCATGGTCCTACAGAGGTACTGGGGGAGGGGCAGAAAAAAAAGCCATGGTAGAGCTGATACTACCTTCATTTGATCAGAGCCACACCAGCCTTTTCTGTATGTGTGAGTATGTAATGTAGGTGTATGCATGCATATGTGTATGCATGTGATTACAGGTATTCCTTGTACAATGCTTGATTTTTTTTTATTTTTATTACTACATGCTCACAGCATGACTGATTTAAGAAGTATTCTGTTGCAGAAAATAATTTTAAAATATGCAAACACTGATGGGGATGATAAAGTAATAGGGCAGTAAGAGAAAGATCAATTTCCCATGGGACCCCAGGTAAGTAACTTCACCTCTCTAAAATCTCCCCTCCTGACCAGTTAAAGAGAAAAGATAGTCATTCTGATGTCCAGAGGGCCATCCTGCTCTGCAAGCTTGTGGTGCTTTGATGGAGAAAAATGAGCAGTCTGAAGGAAGGAGTCAAGCTATCGTGGGTGTAGAGAACTCTCTCGTTGGAAACCGGAGATGCCATTAGCACCTTCCAAAAAGGTGAACTGTCTCTCCCTGTATTATATCAAATACAATATTGGCAAAATGCCACTGCAAGTTATGTCTGAGTCCCCAGATGCATTCTCAGTCAGCTTCAGGGCTAGAGGAAACAGTAGTGCAAGCCCTACATTTAAAGGAATGGCTGTCTCTTCCCTGGAGACTTCACTTTATGTGCCTCCCCACACGCACGCTCCCTCACTCTTACTTTGTTCTTCCCTGCACGTGTCTACCAACATGCACGGAAGTGCAGCAACACCCGGGATCGTGTCAGAGGGACCATACGCTGAGACGGAAGCCTGACCAATAGGCAATTCCCAGGAAATGGTTCACCTATCAGGAGATAATTGGATTCAGGCAACTTCAGCCCACCCAGCCACACCTCCTGGAAGCTCTTCTTCTTGAATTCTTCACATACCAGGTATTAATTTGACACTGTGTAAAGCCAAGTATACAGCGATGAGTAACACATATTCTCCATTTTAAGGACCCCTTGGCTTATGGGGAGTGAGTACCCACTACAATAACGCACAATAGGTACAGGTAGTCATATCTTGGACATTTTTTGCTACTCAATGTCTAGAAAATGCCTGGACATACTACGTTCAGAAAAGGTTTGGAGAATAAATAAATAAACCTATGGAAATGTAGAAAGAAAAACAACCAGTTTGGACTGCATTGCATGTCAAAAAGAAAGCAATTAATTTATACCACTAATTCATAGAAAATTTGTGATAAGGGATGAAATGCTTGGAGAGGTTTGTTGCTGTTCTTTTTAAGAACTTATTGATCTTACCAGGATGCAGATAACTTTCAGTCAAAGAAATAAATCTTCTGATTTTAAAATTCTGATCACAGCCAAGTGAGGTTTATAAGAGTTGGTGGTTTAGTTTTTAGGTAGAAAGGAAAACATTGAAATGTTACCCTCAGTTCTAATTATCACCCCCCTTTTTATCAATGCCTATTCCCCAGCCTCCCAGAAATGTGCACTATGGCAATTAATAAGTCATAATGTCCCAAACAGTATTGAAAAGCATTAAAACATGGAACCCAAAAATCACAATGAGTGTATTTCTATTTATTCAAATCTTCCTCTCCACTTACAGTGAATGGTGTTGGGGTTAGGATTGTGAGATAAAATGCAGGACACCCATTAAATGATAATCGAGAAAAACAATAAATAATGTTTTAGTACAAGTAGGTTCTTAACACTGCACTGGATACACATAGCCCCTGTTAGCAGTTAAATCTGGCAGACCCAGCAGGAGGTTAGCAGAGTATGTCTGCATCCTTAATAAAATGACTAATTCCAAGGTTCATGTATTAAAATTGTTGCCAAACTTTCCCATGCAGTGCTACTCCTAGTAGGAATCCTGTGAACATCGCCCTCCTCAGGATTTTTTTTTTTTTTTTTTTTTTTTTTTTTTTTTTTTCATGGAACAGGGGATTGAACTCACACCCTTGCACTTACCAAGCAAGTGCTTATTCCACTGAGCCATCTCCCTGGCCAATCCTCAGGATATTCTTGTAAAATTCTCAACTGAAATGGGTCAAACCCATGTAGGTTGTTCTGAGGAGGCCTAGAGCTCCACCCCAAGAACTGCCAGCTGCCTGTGGTCACTATAGACTTCTCCAAGGTTACTGCGCACCTCCACCAGCCAGCCCACCAGCCCATAAGCCACCATGAGAAGACACAACCCTGCCTGCAAGTCCCAGTTGGCTGGCTCCCTACTGTTGAGAATTTGCAAGTAGGGCTGAGAGACTCTAAGTCAGCCCAGCCCAGACTAGTCTTGAATGGAGTAAGTACACATTCGAGAGGGGCCAAAGGACTGCATTTTGGCATCTCTTTGTAGTACACACACACACACACACACACACACACACACACAAATACCTGGTTTTCAGTGTAAATTAAACAATATCCAACCAGTAAGAGAAAATCTGCAGACTAAAACACATTGTTTTTAGTCTATTTCCTCCTAGATCCCAGTAGTGTTTCTGCCTGGTTTCCGCTAAAACAAGCCACAACTTTATGACAAATTTTCCCTTTTATTTCTTCTAAGTCAAGTGAACTTCTAATACAGTTACAATGCTATCTATCACTACACATAACTTAGTTTTTTAATAGAATAAAAATATAGAGAAGACATTAGAAACAATATACAATGTCAAAGGAAAAAAATAGGAATTCAATGTATTATATTGCATATTTTACTGTCTTCCATGTAGTTGCTCAGATTAGCAGATATGAATCAAAATAAAAACTCTAAGCACTAACTTCTACCTTCAAAAAATCCAGTGATACATACATGATTTTAGTTTAGTTTTTGAACCTGCTTCTCTCCACAAGAAATTTCAGGCACTCATACATAAAAGGTGGATATCAGGATGGACAGAGTGCTCTTTAATCAGAGTGCAGTCACTAGTGGGCAAAACAGACAAACCATCCACCTGTTCATTTGAAGTATATAGATGAAGCCCCTGCTCGGTTCCGGCCTGTTTTGGATGCTTTGGCAAGCAGCCAGTAAGGTGCCAATGCAGCCTTCCTAGAGCCGTGTGTGTGTATGCATCTACACAAACATACGTGCACGCACGCACGCATACACACAGGATATCAGTTGCCAAGATACGGATGATGTTGGCCGTACGGGCCAGCTGTCCTTCACTGTGACCAAAAAATGCCTTAGGCAAACAGCCTAAAGGACAGAAGGTTTGTTTTGGCTCGCGACTTCAGAGGCACCAGACCGTGATCGCCTGGCTCCGTTGCTCTAGGACTGTGGTGAGGCAGAGGCGTCGACGTGAAAGGACTTGACAGAAAAAAGGTGCTCACCTCATGACAGCTGAAAAGCAAAGGAAGAGAACAGAGCCAGAAAACGATGCAAATCTTCAAGGCATTCCTGTCACCCACTCTCTCAACCAGACCCCACCTCCTAATTAACAGCACTGAATCCACTCCCTTCTGAACCCAGACATTTTGGGTCCCGATTTAAACCATAACACTGGGAAAATACAGAAGGAAGCTCAAACCTGAGTTCCATTTCAAAGGAAGAGAAATCTCATAATCAGAAAAAAACATTAAAAATTCATATGACTTAATAGTAGTAAAATACTATAATTCTAACATAAATAATTATCCAAAAGATATTAATGAGCACACCATAGAATTTAAATCACATACAAATACATAGAAAGGCATTCAGCTTTACAAGTAAGCATATTCATGAAAACTAAAATATTCATACTTTTCAATTTAGTGAAGATATTTCTTTTTAACTTAAAGTACATAGTGAAGACGAGAGGTAGCTAGTTAGGCAAAACATGATCAAACATCTAATAGGCATGGAAAGAAATTTTGCAATATTTCTCAAGACTCTTTAATTCCTTAATTTATTCATATTCTTAAAACACTTCTAAATACAGGCACATAGGTATGCAAATCACATTTATTATGAAAAGAAAGTTTAAAACAAAAAAATATATTAACCAGGGACTGATTTAGAATATATATAAAAGGAAATAGAAAACATCAGAGTAATGAAGTTCACTGTAATTAAAAGTGCTTACTTTTTAAAATATGTTAACTTGAATGTATAAAATGTATGCACATGTGAAAAGTAAGTAAAAAAATGAATAAGAGTAACTACAACAAATTCTTAAAATGTCTGTGAGCACTATGGCTAGAAGTAATTTTTTCTGCGTATAATTTTCCCTATTTTCTAAATGTAAAACCATGAATATGGATTATTGTTATAGTTGAATTTTTCCACCAATTTTCTTGTGTAGATTTGGTAAAAAAAAAAACTACAGCATTTAAATATTCACACTGGCATATTGTCCTGTTCAGAA
Source organism: Ctenomys sociabilis (assembly GCA_004027165.1). Taxonomy (NCBI): domain Eukaryota; kingdom Metazoa; phylum Chordata; class Mammalia; order Rodentia; family Ctenomyidae; genus Ctenomys; species Ctenomys sociabilis. The sequence continues at coordinate 19,138 of PVKA01028486.1, forward strand.
GCTCACTCTACCCTGTCCAGGCTTTCCTGGCTCCTCCCTACCTAGGACATCAAGGTGCAATGTCTTTTTCTTTTTTTTCTGGAAAGGGTCTACAGGATGTCCGGGGTCTCACTACTAGATCAGACTCATAGTGATCTGCCTCTCTACAGCCTCTCAAGAGGTGGGATTATAGGCACGCACCACCACACCCAGTTTCAATTGCCTTCTCAGCATGCCCTGGGGGCAGGGCCAGCATGGCAGGCCTGGGATTGAACCCCAGGCCAATGCACCTCTTGCAAGCATTTTAATCCACTGTGCTATTTGGCTGACCTTCAAGGTGTAATGTCTTATTAGCTCAATGTCAAAAGACCCAGTATGCCGGCCCAAACTCCTGATCCAGCCTCACTTCCTGCTCCACTCCTAAATGCTTATTCCTAACTATTGAGTGCTTCCTGCCCTTGCCAATTAGCCCCAGTGGTTCCCCTCCATCCCACTGCTACCACCCCCAGGACTACTGCTCGTTATGAGGCTCCTTCTGAGGCTCAAACCCACTCTGTGATTACTCTGGCTGTGTAGATCGTTACTTCCCCTACTTCAGTCTATGCTGCTGACTCTCACCTTGCAAAGTCTTCCTGAGTACTTAGGACAGCATTTGTCAGGTATATGCTTGTACATTGACCAGACAGGATTCCACACATTGACATCCACTAAAGTTTTTCAAATCCTTTCTAAAACAAACCAGCTATAACAATGCAGTTGTGCAGAGTGAGATCCAAGGTAATGCCCCTCAAAAGTTCCTCAGATGCCCTAGAGGGAACCTTCAGTACCTAGGAGCTTCTCCAGCAAAGATAGAATCCTCCCTAATCTAAAGAGGCATAAATTTAGCTATAGTAGATTCCTTTTACATAAGAATTTCCTCATGCATGTAATATCTCAGGTGAGGGAATACTTGTAGATATTAGGCTCTCCTGCCCTTTGAAATAACCTTGGCATCGTTGACATTGTATTTTCTCCTGGGAGGGAGAAAGTAGAATCCATGGCCAGGAGTTTGGGAGGAGCTTCACTCTTCCAGACACCTAGGTAGCTGAGGGTTTGTCTTACTTCAGGGTCATTTACAAGCATAGACCTTCCCCTTAGTGAGGCGCTTACCATCAACATCAAGATCATTACTGTATTATCATATTAGGCACCACCAGGTTTGAGCACTTTAGGTGAACCAGGAATGTAGCACATGTTATCCAAGCCTCCTGAATCCACCTGCTGAGGTCTCTATCTAGCATGGTCAGTGTCTCCCCCAAGGATGTGGATCTCAAAAGTATCATAACCAATTATACAACCTGTGCCTTCCATCCTCCTACCACTCCAAACCCTTCATACTCAATCTAGTGTGTTCTTGACTGTCTCCTTCAAAAGAAACCTTTCCTCGTGGCTAGCTTACTTCCTGCATGCTTCAGCTTCAAGTCCTTTTCCTGCCCTTCTCTTCCCTGTTTTTCTTCATTTCCTTAATTTTTTTTTTATTTTAAAGAGAATAAAAAACAGTAAAAAAAAAAAATAGAAATGATACAGAACTGCACTGAAAAAAAAAAGATAAGAATTCAACAATGGCTGCTATATGGTTCTCTGGGCTTTGAAATTATCCTTCCTCTGCCAGAGTTATTAAATCACCTGTTTGCCATCATTTCAGAATGAATCATTCTAGATCTTCCCAGGCTGGATTTTTCTTTTTTAGACCATTATTTTCTTCCATTCTCATCTCTCAAACACGTCTCTTTTTCTTCTGCTTTCTGACAGGTCCTTTCCATTTTGAAAAGTGCGTAAGAATTTCCAGGACTCTTTGGGAGTTATTGTTTTTATTTTATTTGAGTGGATTAGGAGAAGTGTGCTATTGTTGGTGTAGCTGTCTATTCATCCCAACAGAATGCCTTGTTTCTGTGGAAAGATGGATTAGAAAAAAATCGGAGGATAGGCCCAGGGAAATAACTTAAAGAACCAAAATGGATGAGTTCCAATGAAGATGAATCAGAAAAACTGGATTGAATTTCCCTGAGGCTGTCAAGCTTACCAAGAAATGTTCTGGATAAACTAGATTTAGATTTGATTAAGCAAACGTAAATTGTTTTATTTTTTAAGAACATGAGTAATATGCTGAGCATACTTACAATCCTTTCACTAATAGAATTAAGCACCTCTGGAGACAACCACTGCCCTTGAGCAGGCTGCAGCTGGGTGCCTGAGCGTCCACCCAGCTGCTGTTTTCTGGAAGGAAATGATCTACCAGGATGGAGAAATAAGACCACCAGATTGGAAATCAAGGTCTGGGCTCTAGCCCTGGTTTTTCAACCAGACGAGCTGATCTTGGCAAATCCCTTCAACTTCATATGCTTCAGTTTTCTCAAATTTACTTTTTACTTCTTTTCTTTTAGTGTTGAGCATAAAACCCAGGCTTTGCACATAGTAAGCTATTGCTCTACTGCTCAGATGCAGCCTCAAGCCAGTCTCCCCAAATTTCAATCCAAAGGCTGAAGACTACATGATCCCAAGTAGGAAGGGCTCATATTCATAATTCTTCTGCAAGAATTTAGGAAATAACACCAATTCTCCTCAAATTTTTCTACAAAATTGAAAGGGAAGGAATATTTCCAAACTTTTTTCTTGAACTCAATATTACCCTAATAACAAAGCCAAAGAAATGCTCAACATAAAAAACTGCAAGCCACATTGTAAATCAATACAGATAAAAAGTACTTCAATAAGATACTTGCACACAGAATTCAACAGATCATTAAAAAGATAATATATTGCGACCAAGTCAATTTCATCCCAGAAAGGATGGTTCACATATAAACCAATAAATGTAATTCACCACATAAATAGAATCAAGGATAAAAATCACGTGATCATTTTAATAAGGGCAAAGAAGGCCTTTGGCAAAATCTAACATGCCTTCATGATTTCAAAAACTGATTTAAAAAAAAATAGATGTAGAAAGACCTTACCTCAAACTAATAAAAGCTATATATGAAAAATGTGCAGACGGCATATTATTGAATAGGGAAAAACTGAAAGTTCTGCTCAAATCTGGACTGAGACAAAGGTCTCCACTCTCACCATTTCTCTTCAGTATAGTGTTCTAAACTTCAGCAATAACACCAACAATTGGGCAAGAGAAAAAATAAGAGAAACATGAATAGAAAAAGAATTAAAATTATTTTTGTATGATGTATCCTTTACATAAGGAACTTTTCAAACTCTGCTAGAAGTCTCAGCATTGATAAAGTCACAAAATTATAGGATACAGAATTAGCACAAAGAAATCATTAGCATTCCTGTACACCAATGATGAACCCACCCAGAAAGAAATCAGGAAAATAATTCCATTCAAATTAGTTTCAAGAAAATTAAATACTTAAAAATCAACCTAACCAAATAGTTGAAAGACTTCTATAATGAAAATTAAACAACTCTGAAGAAAGTGATTGAAAGGGACATTAGAAAATGGAAAGATAGGGCCCATCAAATAGCTCAGCAGATTAAAACACCTGCTTAGGCAGACACAGGGGCTGGGAGTTCAATCGCCAGTCCTACTATGCCAGGCCCCTGGGCCACACTGAGACAGCGATCGAAACTGGGCATGGTAGCACACGCCTGTAATCCCAGCACTTGGGAGGCTATGAACAGGAGGATCACTACAAGCCAAATCTACACAGTGAGTCCCTGAACACCCTGTAGACCCTATCCTAAAATACAAAAGAAAGAAAGAAGAAAGAAAGAAAGAAAGAAAGAAAGAAAGAAAGAAAGAAAGAAAGAAAGAAAGAAAGAAAAAAGAAAGAAAGAAAGAGAAGAAAGAAAAGAAAAGAGAAAGATATCTCATGTAGTGGTAGAACTACTATTATTAAAGAAGTTTATTACCAAAAATAATATATAGGTTTAGTGAAATCCCTATGAAAATACTAACATTCTTCATTGAACTGTAAACAACCATCCTAAAATCTATATATTCACTAGAGACATAAAACAGCCAAACCAATCCTGAGCAATAATAGCAAAGCAGGAAGCATCACAACTCCAAATTTCAAGTTATAGTATGAAGCTATAATAACAAAAATGAACACCTGAAACGATGGAATGAGTAGACTAGACTGAACCAACCCTATGTACCTTCAGCCACCTGATTTTTTCAAAAAGGGGCCAAACACATACACTGAAGAAAAGACAACTTTTTAACAAGCACTGCTGGAAAACGTAGCTATTAATATGCAGAAGAATGAAACTAGACCTAAAGCTCTCAACCTGGGCTAAAATCACAATAAAATGGATCAAGTTCATAAATACAAAAACAGAAACTTTGAAACTACTGAAAGATAACATAGAGGAAACCCTTAAAGCCAAAGGCACAAGCAAAACATTCCTGAATAAAATTCCAGTAGCAGAAGACATGATACCAAAAATCAACAAACTGGAGTATAACAAGTTGAAGTTTCTGCACAAGGGAAGCAATCACCAGAGCAAATAAATAGTCAACTTATAGAACTAGCAAAAGGTTTTGCCAGCTACTCTTCAGATAGAGAACTAATATCTAGAATATAAAAATACTTCAAAAAAATAACAGTCTAAACATAAATGACCCAATCCAAGAATGGGCACATTTAATGGATAGACACTTCTCAAAAAATGAAGCACAGATGATCAATAAATACATTGTAAAAATCTAAGATATTTAGCCATTAGAAAAATGCAAATCAAAACAACTGTGAGAGTCTGTCTTACTTCAGTCAGAACAGCTATCATTAAGATAAAAAACAACAAATGTCAAAGAGGAATGAGGAAAAAAAGAACCCTTCTATATCAATGGTAGGAATATTGACTAGTCCAACCATCAGTATAAAGACTCCTCGAAAGAAACTAAAAATAGAAAATCCATTTGGACAAGTTATATCCCTCCTGGGTATATTCCAGAAAGCATTAAAAAAAAAAAAAAAAAAAAAAAAACCTCACAATACATAGATATGCTTATCACAGTGCAAGTCACAATAGCTAAATTCCAGAAACAACCTAGATGTCCATGAGCAGACAGATAAGGGAACTGTGACATAGATAGATAGCTCCAATGGAATGTTATTCAGCCATAAAGAATACTTAAATCATGTCACTTCAAGGGAAATGGAGAGATCTTGCACCCGTGATGTTAAATGAAATAAACCAAACACAAAAAGTTAAATATCACATGGGTCCTCTTTTATGAGAAATACAAATACAAATTCAAGAGTAAAATAAAGGAGAAATTGTAAGAAAAGTAGAGGCAGATCTTTTGGAGAATGAAAGGGGGGTCCCAGAGAAAGAAAGAGGAAGGAGTTTAAGAAGTGGGGTGAAAAGATCAAAGATTATCAAAAATTCATATATTTGAACAATTTTAAAAGACTTGGCAGGGATGATCGATCCAAAAGCCAGCAGGCAGAATTTGTAATGATACGTGATATCATTGAGCCTTATTCCTTCAAGATAGCTAGACTAGTCATTCACCCTTGTCTCAGCTACTCTTCTCTCATTGCTGAGGCAAATACCTGAACTCAAAATGAAGGAAGGAAAGGTTTATTTAGCTCATAGTCACTGGAAGTTTCAGCCCATACTCGGCAGGCTGCAGGGCAGACTGGCACATGGCAGAGGGCAGCAGTTCATGGTGGCAGAAGACAGCAAAACAGCAAGAGCAAAAGGGAGGAGTGGCAGCAACAATGGCTGCAGAGAGCGTGTCTGTCTCCCTTCAGTTGTACACTGGTTATCTGGCCCAGGCTGAGTGCGGTACTCACACCCATAATCCCTGCAGTACTAAAACCCATAATCCCAGCCTTGATCTTGAATTAATCTCAAACTCTGCAAGTTCTGCCCCATGACTGCATGAGGCTTTGTGGGGACAACTAGACACAAACCATAGTGGCCTTGATGTTTTTATTCTGATTGGTCTTGATCAAAACTATATTAGTTTCCTGTGGCTACTGTAACTGCCTTCCACAGAGTTGGTGGCTGAAAAAAAAATCAAAATTTATTGCCTCAAAATCTGAGAGGGCAGAAGTTCAAAATCAAGGCATCAGAGGTTCCCCACAAAAGATCCAGGAGAAAACCTACACTTCATCCCTCATAGGCTCTAATGTCCACCAGCACTCCCTAGCTTAAGACTGAGTCAGTCCAAGCCTCTCTCAAAACTCCTCCTGGCTCTTTCACTGCAGGATATATATAGGGCTAGAGAGATAGCTCAGTAGAATAAGGGCCTTCCTGGCAAGTGCAAGGTCCTGAGTTCAATCCTTAGTATTGGGGGGGCAGGGGGAACAAATATCTATGATTACATTTAGGGTCCATCCCAATAACCCAAGAAAACCTTGTCCACAGACCCCTTACCTCTATTGCATCTTGTGCAAACTAAAGAAACATTCATGGATTACAAGGCTCTCTATCAAAGAGCTATTTTCAGCCTGATAAGGTGAGGGAGGCATAAGAGGGTGGCCAAGTGTGACACATTCCACCACCAGCAAAGGTCACCATCACAGTTCCTGGGAGGGACAAGGCACAGAGCACCAGTGATATTTGTTCAATGAAGTCATCACTAGGTAAATAATTAGATGCGGAACCGGGGAGATAGCTTGGGTGTCTAAGCACCTACCTGCCAAGTGCAAGGACCTGGGTTTGGTCCCCAGTGCTATCTGCTGTGCTGGTCCTGGAATCTCAGGCACTCTGTACTGACCACTGAAACCAGGCATGGTGGCACACACCTGTTATCCCAGCCCTAGAGAGGCTGAGACAGGAGGATCACTATGAGTCCCAGCTGCATAGCGAGACTCTGTACCTAATAAACAAAAACATAAATGATTTTAAAAATTAGATTTGATGATACCATGAAAACTAAAGTCAGAAGCTGGACTTCCCACAAGAGAACTCAACCCAGCAGGCATTACATCTGTGGATTCTTTTTGACAAACTTAAGTACAAACATGAAATGCGGTTATGGGCTGGGGGAGACATTCACCTGAAGGTATCAGCCTAGAATTTCTAGCTTTGGAAATTATCAAATCAGATCACTGAAAAAAGAAAAGGCCATTTACTTTCATAATCATTTCATAAAAGAAAGAACATTTTAATACTAAAAGAAAGGTCATTCCCTCAGAATAAAGGGCAGTCCTTAATATTAAATAAATCTAACTTCACTAAATATTCACTTTACAGCCCTTTTCTCCCTCAGTTTGCTGCAAATAAAAATTTCATCTTAGATCCGCACCAGTTTGCAAATGCCAATAAAAAATGTTGGGAGAGGAAAAGCCACTCAGTTCTAGGAATGAGGGAAAAAGCAAACATTAAAGGAGCATCTCTCCCTAAACACCCCAAAGTACCTCACAATTCCAAGGCAACACCCTGGGGAAAGTTCCTGACTCTGGTGTGGCCACTGCCTCTGTTTGCCACAATCTCCTGAGGAGCACGGGGGGTCCTCTAAACTTTCTCATGCTGAACAACCCGGATCTCTCCCCGCTGCCCTGCTCTGCAGCCTACGTCCTTCTCGTGATCAGCTCAACCTCTGCCCAACTTTGCTTCTTGAAAAGTCCTCCTCCTCCACAGCGTTGGCACAATATCCCAGAAGCCTTTGCCTTTCAGGGCCTGTTCGTCCTCACCTGCCAGCCTCACTGGGTCAGCATGTGATTCACGCACATGGGACCCACGCATTCACACGCACCCTCCTGCACCCTCTGTACAGCACCCAGGCAGCACTGCTCCGGAGATGGGAAAATGACATCTGGTTACTGAGGACCTAAGGGTCTCTGATCCCCACCCTTACGCCCAGTGCAACTTCACAGGAAGCCAGCCAAGGACGGACGCATGTGCTGCTCAGCAGAGCAGTATGGTTTATAACAAGACGCTCCCCAAGGCCTCACACACTGACATAGGGTTTTGGGGGATCATTAGGTGTCACGCGCAACCTCGCCAGCAAGGAAGACGCAACCACCAGTTCTTCTCCATGCAGTTTATTCAACCTTTGATAATGTTCTTCCTCCCCGAGGGGAAGCCCGCTCATGGCTATATATCAGTGGGCATCCAACCCCAGAGTGCCACGTGGGCACAGCCGATAGGTCCAGGTACGCAGAAGTGAGCCATAGCTTTAGCCTTAGCCTTATAAGGAGTTGTTCACTACAGAGAGCACTCACCCAGCGGGGGGGGGGGGGGGGGGGGGGGTGGAAGGTGGAAACCAGCACTGTCTTTCAGGCGTGGCTATTCGCAGCTCTCTACAGTTCCCCTTTTTGTTTGTAACAACAGGCAAGAACAGAGGCCTGATCTCTGTTGTGCAAGCAGAGATATACACTGACATTCACCCAGGTGTTACCCGCCCGAGGGATGCCAGACCCACTGATACCCTTTTTCACAGAGATGAAAAGGAAGGTATCGAACCCATATGCAATCAGGCGTGCTCTTCATGAAACCTCCAAACCACAGAGTGTTTCAAGTGCAGTGCTTTGCCTCGCATCCTGTGCTTAACAATGTTCACGGTGTAAGGTGGCCAGCCAAACACCAGGGGACTGTCCAGTCTCAATGGCTGCAAAGGCTTGAACTATCATGGCTGTACCACAACACTTAAGGAACCTAACACGGCAGATGCACCACAGGCAAACCAAGGATATCAGCATCATCAGGCCAGCCAGAGCTCCCATTCCCACCCACTCTTTCAGGTGATTCATGGCGATAGAGAACCATGAAACCAGGCCCTCTGCTAATCTAGCGTCCATCCTTGTCGAGTTCACCGTCACGATGGCCACTCTCAGCTGCTCCATGAGGCCATCAAATTCCCCAGTCCAATTGCCTGGCATTATGGCGAACCGGCATTGGTCTTGGAAACACCGACAGGATTCCCCATCTCAGCTCCGATGCTCCCTGTTGCAGCATCAGGAACATCGTGAGGATCACCAGCAGCACTTCTTTCTTCATTTGTGGTGTCCTTCTTTTCATATTGGGCCTTTCTGGTCAGGCATTCATGTACCCACACCGGATCCCGTTGGTCCTGTGGGAAGACACAAACAGCCCCTCGTGCTCAAGTCAGCACGGGATCAGGCCCTCGCCAGAGGCCTGTTACAATGTCTTTCCATTTCACCATGCCTCTGCACGTACCACCAGGCTCATAATGCCTGTCAGCCACAGAGCGCCCTTGAGCGTCCAAATTTAAAAAATTAAGGGTGAATAAGGCTAGAGAAAGTCTCTCCTTTGGGGTATGGCCGTGGCCAATTCCCCCTTTTTGTTTATGCAAACATTCTTTCAAGGTGCGGTGGGCCCGCTCTACGATGCCCTGCCCTTGAGGGTTATACAGCAATCCATGCACAAGCTGAACCTCCATCTGGTGGCAGAAGGAAGTGACCTTGTGACCCATGTACGCAGGTCCATTGTCTGTTTTTAGCTGGAGTGGTTTTCCCCATGCCGCCCAAGCTTCTAAGCAATGGGCAATGACATTATGTGCTTTTTCCCCAGTCATGGCTGACGCATGCAGGATACCAGAACAGGTATCGACCGATACGTGAACTATCGAAGTGTCCCAGATTCTAAAATATGAGTTACACCCATTTGCCACACCTTCAGGGGAAGAAGGCCACGAGGATTTATCCCGAGACTTGGGGGAGAGTGAAGGGTGACACACTGAGGACACTCAAGTACAACCTGCCGGGCGTCAGCGCGGGAGAGAGAAAATTTTTGTTGCAAGGTCTTGGAGTTTACATGGAAAGACTCGTGGAACCTCCTTGCACGGTCCAAGGAGGAGCCCAGAAAAGCCCACTCCTGACGAGTCCATGTATCTACTATAGCATTTCCCTTGCTCAACGGTCCGGGCAAGCCAGTGTGAGCTCTAATATGTTGTGGAAAAAAAGCGGGAAGTTCTACTTTGAACATGTCCCTGTTGGAGCTGTTCCTTTACCAATATCCTAGCTGCATCCAATTTTTCAGAGGAGAGAGGCCACTGAGGAACCCACAGAGGCTCCTCTGTTTTCCATGTTATGGGAATCCCCTCCCCAGCGGCCCCTAGGAAAAACCCAACCCCTGTCCAGGAGCTCTGTGTTGCACCTGTATGGGCTGTTTTTGGCCCTGTAAGTATTTCCCCAGGCCGTGAGACGGATGGTGTCCCATGCCCTTCATCATGTTGACGGATGTAGGAGAATATGCATTACTTAAGA
>PVKA01028487.1:0-29328 GCA_004027165.1 Ctenomys sociabilis
GTTAACTGGTTTTAGTCTAAACTGAAAGGTATGCTTTTCTTTTCTTTTTTTTTTTTTTTTTTTTTAAGGAAAGTGTCTACAAGGTTTTCAGGGTCTCACTAGTAGATGGGACTTGTAGCCGGTTTACAGCCTCCCAAGAGCTGGGATTACAGGTGCACGCCACCAGGCCCAGTCTCAATTGCCATCTCAGAGGCCCTGGGGGGTGGGGCAGGCACCCAGACCCCAGGGATAGAACCCCTGGCCCTGCACCTGCTTGGAAGTGCTTTAATCTGCTGAGCTATCTGGCCAGCCCAGGTATGCTTTTCTTAGTAACAACAAGGCGTAATAAATAACCCTTCAAGCCGGGCATGGTGGCGCATGCCTGTAATCCCAGCACTCGGGAGGCTGAGGCAGGAGGATTGTTGTGAGTTCGAGACCAGCCTGAGCTACAAAGTGAGCTGAAGGCCAGCCTGAACTGCATAGTGAGACCCTGTCTCAAAAAAAAAAAAAAAAAAAAAAAAAAAAAAAAAAAAAAAAAAAAAAAAAAAAAAAAAAAAAAAAAAAAAAAAAAAAAAAAAAAAAAAAAAAAAAAAATAACCCTTCAAAACATACATAGGTTGGCTCTGATGTGTGATAGACCATGTTTTATGATACAGTTGTAGAAATATTCATTAATTTTTTTGAGACAATGTCTGGTAATTCTGCATGGCCTTGAACTCGTTATGTTACCTATGCTGGCTTTGAACTTGCAGCAATCCTCCTGCCTCACCCGTCCGAGTGCTGGGATTATAGGTGCGCACTACCATGCCCAGTAGAAATACTCATCAGTTATATGGCAACATGGGTATTAGATTCTAAGTGAGTGGCAGCAAATGAAAAGCAAATCCCAAAGGTTAGCTAGAAACAAACCCCCAAATTTATTTATTTATTTTGAGGCAGAATCTCCCTAACTCATGAAGTGGCTCAGGTTTGGGACCAATTTGTGATCCTCCTGCTTCAGCCCCCCAGAGTTCTAGGATTACAGGTGTATGCCACTTTGCCTGGCCACAAATCCCTAATTTTAAAGGAAACAGGAGCCTCTGCCTTGGCCACTACTGCTATCTCCTGCTGCGCCTGGTGTCCCGAGGTACAGACCTTGTGCTTCTTTTGTGAAGCAGCAGCTAAGAAGACTCGGGTGTTTGCGATGGCCAAGGAAAAGTCCAAGGAAGGGTCAAGACTGAGAAAACAACGAGCATATTAATTTGAAGGTGAGGCAGGATGGTTCTGTGGTGCAGTTTAAGAGTAAGAGGCACACACCACTTAGTCAACTAAAGAAAGCCCGTTGTGAATGACAGAGTTTGTCAATGAGGCAGAGCAGATTCCGATTTAATGGGGGGGCCAATCAATGAAACAAACACACCTGCACAGAAGGAACTAGAGGACAAAGGTACGATGGACGAGCTCCTGCAGCAGATAGGAGATGTCTGCTAAAACGGGAGCCTGCAACAACCCTGCTCCGGAACTCTGCTCTCACAGACCAAGAATATGTTCTCAATTATAAAACTGTGATTTGGTTCCATCACATCCTGACTACTACAGTATATTTTCTCTCTTCTTTCATTTACCCCTTCCCCATAGTCCTTTACTGTACACGAAGTGTCTGGTGTATGTGCACAAGCATCTTGCTTTTTTTTTTTCCTAAATAGCCAACAATATGATTTGATTGACATCAAATGGCGATGGGAAGCTGGGCGTGGTGGCGCATGCCTGTAATCCCAGCACTCGGGAGGCTGAGGCAGGAGGATTGTTGGTGAGTTCGAGACCAGCCTGAGCTACAAAGTGAGCTTAAGGCCAGCCTGAACTGCAGTGAGACTCTGTCTCGAAAAGACCAAAAAAAAAAAAAAAAAAAAAACAAATGGCGATGGGATGCAGAGTTACTGGCTCTGTAGAATAAGCCCCTTTCTCCATTAGTGGCATGCTCATCAGCCCTTATCTTTATATTTCAGGAAGTTATTTTACCCTCACTGCTGCAACAGAAAAGAAAATGACAGAAAATTCCTTGCATACCTTTCTTGATTGCAAAATTTTAATATTTTTCTTTTATCATTGCAACACCAAGGACAATTTTATAACTTTTTTTGCATGCAGCTGTCACATGTAGGGCAATCTGTCTTTAAGTAGGAGTAAATTATTCTTAGAAAAGTCCTAGATAGTTTTCCCTTTAAGTCAAATGTCTTGTTTAAATAAACTTTTTGTTTAAAATCAAAAAAAAAAAAAAAAAAAAAAAGGAAAAAGGAAAAAGGAAAAAGAAAAAAAATAGCGAGACAAATTGGGGTTCCTGGAGAGAAAATTACAGAAAAAAGATTACATTTAAAAAAGTACAGACATGTGAGTAGGCAGAAGGATATCGACATTATACTAATGACCACACTTTCATTCTTTTTTTTTGGCCAGCTCAGCCCAACCTGGGAGTGGGACTGATACAGCATGTGGTACCAAGGATTGAACCATGGTTCCCTGCGCCTGCCTAAGCTTGCCTAAGCAGATGCTTTAGACCACTGAGCTATCTCGCTGGCCCCCACCATTTCATTCTGAAATGAACATGTAGGTGGGGGTGTGGCTTACTGGTAGAGTGCTTTCCTAGCATGTGCCAGGCCCTGGCTTAGCTCCTCTGCCCACCAAAACCAAACAAAACCAAGCCAAAAACTTAGATACTATAGCCAGATTAATAGCTGAGAATAGAGCTGGGCGTGGTGGTGCATGCCTGTAATCCCAGCACTCGGGAGGCTAAGGCAGGAGGATTATTGTGAGTTCGAAACCAGCCTGAGCTTAAGGCCAGCCTGAACTGCATAGTGACACCCTGTCTCAAAAAGAAAAAAAAAAAGTTGAGAATACCTTGCCATTAAAGAACAAGACAGAATGCTTTGAGGCTATTTGATATAGTTTGGAGGAGAGGCATTCTATGCTTTAATTGTAGTTAAGCTATAAAATAATTATATTGATGCTTTTGATCATGGGTAGTTTTGCATCTATCTATCTATCTATCTATCTATCTATCTATCTATCTATCTATCTATGCACTGGGGACTGAACCTGGGGCATTTTCTCTGAGCTACATTCTCGGTCCATTTAATTTTTTAAAAAAGATTTGCGACAGGGTCTTACTAAATTGCTAAATGCCTAGTCTGTGTTCCAACTCACGATTCTCCTGCGTGTTGCCATTTTTAAAAAGTTTCTTTTTTCCGTTTCTTGAGATGGGATCTTGTCAGACTGGCCTCAGACTCATCATCCTTCTGCCTCAGCCTTGCAGGTAGCTGGGATTATTATTATCATTATTTAACTTTGAGACAAGATCTTACTAAATTGCTAATTGTCCAATTTTTAAATTTTTTAATTTTGAGACAAAGTCTGCCAAGTCACTATATTGATCAGACGGGGCTCAAATTTGTGAGTCTCCTGCCTCAGCCCCTCCGAGTGCTGGGATTCCAGGTGTGTAAGCACGTGGTGTAGAGGCTTAGCCTTAGTTCTGTACCATACATAGACAGTTGATTTGCACTGGCAGAATAGCTTCTGGAATCACCATTGTCTTCTGGTTTGTGTCTGGGTGCCCCACAAAACCTCATGTAGTCAAGGTGAAGCTCTCCAGAGGTGGCTGGATCTAGGGTGTGTGCTCCTGGGATCAAGAATGTCACACTGGGATTGATTCATGGTGTAATGCTAGGATTAAGGGTGCCCCTCCCTGGGTGTGAGTGCTACCCGCCCTAAGGGTGGGTAACTTGGAGGCTGGAAGGATATAAGGAGCAGAGAAAGGGTCGCTGCTTGACACTTGTTTCTTGCTGTCTTCTGCCTGCCCAGCCTTGCCACAGTGTTTCTTTTCTGTGATGCCCCTCTGCCATGCCTCTCTGCCTTGGGGCCAGCTAGGGCTTGAACCTCTGTATACTGTGAGCCAAATACACTTTCCCTCCTTTGCTTCAGGTGTTGGCTATTTTATCTCAGCAACGAGAAAAGTAACTAGACAGCCCTTGACTGTGAATCCATTTCCATAACTTCTTCCTCGCCTCTGTTTTCCATTCTACGAGAAGCAAGCATTTGGCACCAATCTTCTGAGCTTCCTTGAAAAGGCTGTCTATGAAATATTCACACTTCATTTGTTGATTATCACTAAGAGGCTGTGAGATCCTGTCTCAGAAAACAGCCATTTATTCTTTATTTATTTAGGTGCTGGAATTTATCCCACGGCCTTGCATGAGCTAGGCAAGCTCTTTACCACTCAACTACACCTTTAGTTCCCATTCTTCTTGTATATTTTCAAGATTATCTACCTTTTCATTTGTTTGTTTGCTTTTTTCTGAGATATGGCCTCATTACATAGCTCAGTCTGGGCTTGAATGTACAGTGTTCCTCATGCATCAGCCTCCTGAATGCTGGGATTACAGGTGTGCCCTTCCGCTGGGTTTTAAATTCTCCTTTGCCTTAGTTTTCAGTTTATTGTCAAGGGTACTACAGTGGATGCAGATACAATGCTGCTTAGAGTGAGGGATGGGGGAAGGGCCTGGGGCTTCTGCAGCCCCCTTCCTGGGGCTGCTGGACATCTGTTGGGGACCTGTACTTGACTCCTTCTACACTGCTTTCACCAGGACACAAATGGTGGCTTGGGTGATTAGAGGTTGGGGGCATAGGGACTTGTTTCTGACCAGATCCTTCTGAGGAAAACTTTGATTAATGGCATAGATGGCAAAAAGTAGAGGCACAGGACTGAGGACTGGGGGTTCTGGGTGCTAATTTCCCATCCATTTTTCTCTTGAGTCCAGAGAAAAAAAATTCAAGTCAGGCTCCAGATCACAGCCGCGGTCAGAGGGTGTAATTTGGAGCGAAGGCCAATAACGTCTCCATCTCCCTCTCTTGCTGCTTCCCAAGTGGGCTTTCCCACAACATCTACAGATGGCAGCGCCCCAGCCCCAGGCCCCTGGGGAAGGAGGGGCTCGGTGTTGGAGGAGCTGTGGGCGCTGTGAGCTCTCCCACCAATGAGCTCCAGGGGAATGAGAGGAGGCACGGAGGAGGGGCTGCTCTAGCCCCTTCCTCAGAGCACAGCCGCTGTAGGAGGGAAGTTCCCGTCGGGACTGAGACAGTTGCTGCCACACAGTGGTAGCAGTTCAGTTTCCAGAAGGATCAGGGGTGAAGTAGGGGGCTCAGAACGGATGTCGGCAGTACAGAAGGGAAGGGAGAGGGGTGGCTCCATCGGCCGGTCACACACACTTGCACTGGGTGTGGAGAATTCTCAGTACTTGGGGTCTGCTTCCCAGGGGCCGGCATATGAGCAGTCAAGATGAAATCCCAGAAATGAACTTACACGTGGTCACGGACAGAACTTGTGCACAGCTAGGCGCGCCCATGGGGGTGTGAACGCGTGCTCACCTGCACCTGTGTGTGCGTGCCTGGGTGTCGGGGCGCACTCCCGTGCTCCGGGATGTGGGAAGGCTGGGCAGTGGAGTCAGGGACGAACTTGAACTGAACTGCAAGTGCGATCAGGAGATTAGCAGGTGGCCCAGCAGGACGGGATTTCGAAGACAGGGCATGGCCTGGGCAGGCTGGGGGCACGGCTGGGCTTGTGTGTACCCTGGCGGAGTGGGTGTGCCCGGGAGGGTGTGCCCGCCTCCTGAAAGTGTCTAATCCCGGGAGTGACATGCTCAGTTGAGAATTTAGGAAGCGCACCCTGGTGGCAGAGCTGAGAAGGGCGAGTTTGAGTGGGAGCGGAGCTTGGAGCCCTGCGGATGACTAGGATGGCATCTAAGGGAGATCCGGACAGCAGTCAGGGGCAAGCGCAGGCTGGGAGAGCAGCCGAGGTTCTGGTTTGGGTCCCTGGGTGTTCTTTGTGGCACACGGAAGCTTAAGGGAGCGGAGAGATGAAGGTTTACTTTTTGTTTTTTATTTTTCCCCAGCTTGTTCTAAATCCAGGCCACAGGGCGTTCAAGAGAAAAAGATGTCAGAACCAGAGACTGACGAGGTGGGCACCAGGCGAGAAATGAGAAATGGAACCGATGGGCTGGTGTGGGTGGGGTGGGATGTGAGAGCCCTCACGGATCACTGGTGATTGGCGTTCACAGAGGAGGCATAAGACTGTTAAATGTCTGTGTTTATGTGGTGCTTCTTCCCTAAAGGACTGTGAGTTTGGGCAGACTTTTCTGAGCCTTGGTTTCCTCCTCTGTTAAGTTCGATATGATTTTAAGGACTTCCTGTGAATCAGGTGGGATAACCTACAGAAAGCACGTGGCACAGAGCAAAGTCAGTGTATGAGCCAGTGAACCACAAGCCTAGGCAATCCCAGCAGTCCGGGGGGCCAAGGAAGGAGCTTCCTGTGCAGCCTGGGCAACTGTGTCTCAAAATAAAAAAACAAAAAGGCCAGGGATGCAGTGAAGATGGTGCCCATCTCCTCGGTCTCTGGTTCTGGCATCTTTTTCTCTTGAGTACCCTGTGGCCTGGATTTAGAACAATCCCCCCAAGTGCAGGACACACACACACACACACACACACACACACACACACACACACTTCACCAAGCCCAGAAGGATGAGAATCCAGTGTGAGAACATGTGTTCACTCATGCTGAACATGTATCAGGGGATAGTTATGGGTCTGATGAAAATGAACAAGGGCTATATCACCTCTTAGTCTTTTAACTAAAATCAAGTGTCAAACCGGGGTCATAAATGATTTAATAATTGGTAACAAAATATTTCAAAACTTATTTTGGGGCAAGGGGATGACCCTTGTGGTGAAAATGTTTGACCTTGGAGCTGTGGTGTAGGTCACCCAATGTCAGAAGTTGAGTCAGTGCCAGAACTTACACCCAGGGCCTGCACCTGGCATCAGGTAACCTGGGCTTCTTAGCAAGGGTTGTCCAGGAAACCCCTTCTCCATGAGGCAGGTGGGGGCGTGGGAAGGCTCCCTGGAGATGAATCAGCACTGCCTGCTCCTGGATGAGTCAGGAGCTGAGCCTAGGAAGGACTGGAGGACTGGGGAGAGAAGGGAGGAGGAAGGAGGGCCACAGACATATGGACCAACCACCAGAGGGCAGACTCCGGGCAGGCAAAGCTTCTGGCGCTGTACAATAGCTGGCTGACGGGTGGAGACAGTGTGAGGACCCAGCTTCTCAGGCTGGGCGTGGACATAGTCCCTTCCTCAGATGTCCCTGCCATCTGGTTTCTCTGCCTTATGGGGAGCTGAAGAAGCAGAACAGGAAGGGACAACAGGCCTGTCCTCCCTTGGGGATGCAGCGGCTCCAGGCTGCACAGGGACTCAGTCTCCGGGATGTGGCCAGTGGATGGGCACAGTCCTGGCTTCAGTCCCTAAGATGTGACACCTGGCTGTGGCTGGGCCTTCGGAGGCTGCTGACTGCGCCGCTCCCCTGTTTTGCTTCTTTCTCCCTGGTCCCCTCTGCCCGCTTCTCCTTGACCTCTTTCCTCACTTCCCTTTCATTGTTCCTAGGGCACTCTTCCTCTCTAGCTTTTCCATGACTGCTTCTTTGTTCCTTTTTGTCAGCCTTCTGCCTCTGCCCCTGCCTGCTGGGGAGTTTGCTCAGCTCCTTCACCTGGTCCCTGGGGGTGGGAGGCTTCCTGCGGTCCCTCCTCAGGGACTGTAGCTCTATTTTCCACCCAGTGTCTCAGTTCCACTCTTGGAAATTGAGACACTATTCTTTGCTAGGGCAATCAGTGATGTGATTTCAGGCAGTGAGAGGTCTCCTTGCCCCCCCTCCCATAGTACCCGGGTGACTCCTGTTGCCATCCAGCAGCCATGAACGCTGTTGGCATCTGGTGTGGGTAAGACCCTTTGCTCATGAATAAGACCAGTGCCTGGCTGGTGTGCTCACCACTAGGGGTACACAAGTGACTCAGTCTAAAGTGGATTGCCCTGAGGACATAGGACAAAGCACACAAGGGTGCTTTGTGTGGGACAGATCAGGTAGAAACTGGATCTGACAGGGGCATGCAAGGCTCCATGAAGTGGTTGGCATTTAACTGGCCTTTGAAGTATTGGTGGGATTCCTTTATTCCTTTTTTCCTCAGGTACTGGGGATTGAGTCTGGAGTCTTTGTCCTGAGCTATGTCCCCAGACATTTGTTGTTTGTTTGGTTTTTGAGACAGGGCATTACTATATAGTTCAGACTGGCCTTGAGCTTGCTTTGTAGTCCAGGCTGGTCTCAAACTCACAGCAACCTTCTTACCTCAGCCTGCTGAGTGCTGGGATTACAAGTGTGCACTACTATGATGGGCTCTGAAACACGTTCTTGCAAAATTGCTAAACTGTCCAAGTTGGGCTCAAACTTGTGATCCTCCTGTCTGAGCCTCGTGGAGTACTGGGGTTACAGGTGTGAGCCACCACATGACGCAGCAAGGTGGGATCCCAGCATGAGCTGTGGTGGGGCTGGGCATGGTCACTACCTGAGCAGAGTGACCAGTATAAGCCAGGGGTATCTGCCAGTCAGGCCCACGTGTGTGTCCCTGTGTGTGTTTCAGGCACATGAACCAGGCAGGCAGGAAATGTGTAGGGAGGTTGGAAAGCAGTTGGGGACCAGCGTCCGGGGGGACACTGCAGTTGAGAGGCATGATCCTTGGGAGCAGCAGTACACTGCACTGCTTGGTTCTTACCCTCAGTGAGAAGGGCTTTTGTTGATTCTACCTGAAGAAGGTTTTGATGGAAGAGAAATAGCACAAGGAGGTCATGGACCTTGCAGAGAAGGTAACACTGTGCCCGTGCAAAGGTTTAGAAGAGGACACTGGGGCCCCAAGACCCACTTCACATACGCCACTCAGTCTGGCCCCCAAGTCCCAGCCTGGCTCATGATCTGATCTGACCTTACAAGTGTCACCTTCTTCTCTCTTGGGTCTGCCAGGCAAAGGGTCTCTAGGCCAGCGCTCTCAGACTTGGGTTTCAGGCTGCCGCCACCCTGGCCCTGGGGAGCAGGGCGTGCCAGCTGAGTCACTGCCTGGGCATCTGGGCCTGGAACCACGGGTGAGTCACCTAGGATGGGGGAGGGGATGATGCATAACATATGAAGGGGGGAGGGGAGCTGGTCAACAGGAAGGGCGGTGCCCGGCTGGCGTTGGGATATGCAGCCAGCAGGAACAGGGGCTCTGTGAGGGGGCAGATGAAGCTTCTTCCCTGAAAACCCCTGCCTGGGCTGGGTTGGAGGGTATGGTGTTCACCCTCCTCTGGTACGGGAGGACACGTGGGAGGTTAGGGATGGTGAGGGAGCCCACCACTGGCGTCCCTGCCTTAGGCCTGGCCTCCTGATTTGAGAAGTGTTCGTCCTCCCACTTCCAGCTTGGGGTAGAGGTGTCCTCCCTACCCACCCAGGTGGAGGACGTGAGGACGAGGTTTCCTCTCCCTCTAACCCCTCTGGAGGTTCCCCCCCTTTCACATGACAGTCGGATCACCCTAGCTGTGGCTGCGCACAGAGTAATCCCCATTTCTCCCTGCAAATAGTTGCTAAGCATTTCCAGTTAGCTTAATACCTCATTGAAAGGTATTGTAGTATGGACCACTCACAGTAACTTTATATCCCAGTCTTCTGACACTAGCCTTGCTGTCCTCTTCCTGATGTCTCCCGCAACACCTCCAGCTGCCTTCTCTGGCTCCCAGCTTTCTAAAGATGACTTCTCATTGCTGCACACACACACACACACACACACACACACACACACACACACACACGTGCAGGGCTGTGCATTTCCCCCTGCTCTGCGTCCCTGCAGACACAAGTTGTTTACTCACAGGTGTGTTGTAAAACTGAGGCCTGGCACAGGTCCCCAGGTCCTAGAGGAGGGCTGTTCCCCTTCCCCCAGGTTACCTCCCTGTGACCTCCAGGGAACAACCCGTCCTGGGCCCAGAGCCCTCCTCCAGCTAGTATCTGAGCTTCAGTCTGGAAAGAGGGAGCTGAGAGGGAGTGGGTGGCCTGGCAGGAAGCCAGGCCATGGCAAGATCAGGTTAGGGCAGGTTCAGTTGGCAGAGATATAGATTTGGCGGCCAGTGGGCTGGTTTATGAATCCCCTACCCCGGGTGCCTAGGTCCTAGGCTGCCCTCCTGAGTCTCTCTCCTACCTGGTTTGGTGAGGGTCTCTGTCCAAGGGCCTGGACTCATCTTTGTTCTTCTATCTTGAGCACAGTGTCCAAGATACTGCTGTCTCTCTCTGGCATCCTTAGTTGGATCAGCCCCCAGCCTCTCTGGGTCTCTCCCTCTGGAGAAAGCCTCTGTGACATCAGATCAAGTGGTGTTTCTCTTGGTTCCTCTGTGTGGGGCATGTCCCTCTGGTTACTCAGGGTGTCTCAGTGAGGCCCCTTCTTTGGGGGTCTAGACCTGTATCCTATTAGATGATGGGGAAAAAAAGGCTGTTTTATCAAGACCCTTGAGTTTGTGTGCTTTTTCGTTTGCTTTGTGCAAAGTTCTGGCCTCTAGCAGGACCAAGGAGCAAGACGCAGGGCTTCCAAGAACGTGGCCCTAAGCCGGGCGTGGTGGCGCATGCCTGTAATCCCAGCACTCGGGAGGCTGAGGCAGGAGGATTGTTGTGAGTTCGAGACCAGCCTGAGCTACAAAGTGAGCTTAAGGGCAGCCTGAACTGCATAGTGAGACCCTGTCTCAAAAAGACCAAAAAAAAAAGAACGTGGCCCTACCTGGGTCTGGGCCGGGTAGCGGCATAGCTTGCCCAGGGCTGCTCCCCACGCTTTCCTGCCTGGGCAAGAGCATGGCTGGCAGGGTGTGCCTGGCAGGGCGTGGCTTGTAAACCCCTCTAGGGCTTTTCCTGCTTTTGACACCAAGCTGGGATCCTCTGGCCTCTTACCCAACCCAAGATACTGGGTCTTACCCAACTTCTCCAGGCTGATCCTGACATTCTCAGCTGCAGGGCTATGGAGAAAGTGACCTCTGAGGTTGTTCTTGTGTCCCCAAATTCCACCCTGATCCCAAGGCTCTGGATGTTTAACTTCCTTAAAGTGATTTTTTTTTTTTTTCAGATGGTCTCACTGTGTAGCCCAGGTTGGCCTTGAACTCGGGGGTGATCCTTCTGTCTCAGTTGCCCAAATTTGGAGATTACAGGCATGGGCCACCACATCTGGATAGCTCCTTTAATTTTTTTTTTTGTTTTAACATTAATTTTTTTTTTTTTTTTTTTTTTTTTTTTTTTTTTTTTTTTTTTTTTTTTTTTTTTTTTTTTTTTTTTTTTTTTTTTTTTTTTTTTTTTGTGGAACCAGGGATTGAACTCAGGCCCTTGCACTTGCCAGGGAAGCTCTTATTCCACTGAGCCATCTCCCTGGCCCCTGATAGCTTCTTTAATAGGAATGTCTACAGGACTCTTCCTGGTGTGGGGTTGTTTAGCCCCCACCATCTGCAAGGAAAAAGTTTCTCATGACAGAGGGCCTCCTCGTGAGAGAAAGCACCCGTGCCCAGAGTCTCTGCCCCAGGAGTACCTTCCAGTTAGGTAGCAGTGACCCTGGTGCCAGCAGCCCCTGGTCTGAAGAGGGAATGACTTCTTCAGGGAACCCTGCACTGATAGGCCACAGTCTGGTCACTGGCAGACAGTGCAAGGAGCCATCTGAGCCAGCATGCCATGTGCCTGTGCACCCCGCTGTGTGATGCAGATACGAGGCAAGTTGGGATGCAGGTAACCCCTGTCATTTCCCTCTCCATAGGCACCTGAGATGGGGCGCCCCACCCTTGGAGGTGTCCCTAGTGTGATCAAGGGAGACACAAGGCCCTGCCCTCAGCGATTCCTAGACGGCAGGAAGGGGTTAGTGTCTGCTGGTGGTGTAAGACAGAGGCCAGGGCCTGCCCTCAGGGAGCCACTGTCCCTGCTTCCCCATTCCGACAGGGCTAGGTGGAGCACAAGGCAGGGGTGCCCCCGCAGCCTGGGATATACATCTTTGGTCCCTGTCACTCCCAGATCCAGTATGGCTGGTTCCCTGGAGCAGGTGCTGGAGGTGATTTGTCTCCACCCTCTACAAGCACTCTGGGTGAGATGAAGACAAGTTTAGGCTGAGCAAGGGAGAGATAAAGGAATTGGTGCAGAAGGAGCTGCCCAGCTTTGTGGGGGAGAGAGGAGCAATCTGGGGAAGGCACAGAGTCCTGGGAGTGAGGCCCTCCTGTAAATGTTCTGTGAATTCCTGTGGAACATGTCCTGTCAGGACCCCCAGAATCCATCTGCCTAGTTCTCTTATTCGAGAATGGAGCGACCCAGGGGCAGGAGAGATGGCTCAGTGAAATAAGCGCTTCCCTGGCAAATGCAAGGCCTGAGTTCAATCCCTGGTTCCTCAAAAAAAAAAAAAAAAAAAAAAAAAAAAGTAAAAGCAGGAGAATGGAGCAACCCATAGCCCAGAAAGGGAAAGCAATTGGCCCAAGATCATGTAGCTCACCGTGCAGTTCCTACTACTCTTGCTTTTGTATTTATATACCAGGCTAGGAAGCCAGGTAGGGAGAATTAAGCCCAGCTAAGACTTGCATCCTGGGACACTTTGCCAAGAAATGCAGTCTACTGGTTCCTTGCCTGTACCTGAAGTCAGATCTTGAGCTTTGGACATAAGAGGCAGGTCCCTCCCCACCCCTCCCCTCCCTTCCCTCCTCCTCCTCTTCTTCCTCTTCCTCTTCTTCTTGTTCTTTTTTCCCTCCCTCCCTCCCTCCCTCCTTCTCTCTCTCTCTCTCTCTCTCTCTCTCTCTCTCTCTCTCTCCTTGAGACAGAATTTTACTATGTAGTCCAGACTGACTTTGAACTACTGGTGGATTCTCCTTCTTCAACCTCCCAAATGCTAGGATTAAGGACATGCACCACCATGCCTGGCTCTTGATTTGCCTTTTATTGTGCTTAAGATTTTCTAGTCAGTGGTGATGCACACTTATAATCCCAATAATCAAGAGGCTGAGGCAGGACAAATTTGAAACTAGCCTGAGCTACATAGTGAGTTGAAGGTCTGCCTGAACTACATAATGAGACCCTGTCGTAAACAAAACAAAACAAAACAAAACAAAAAAAGATCTTTTCTACTCATTTTGGTTGGCATTAAAAAAGTGAGAGGAGTTGTGAGAGTAAATAAGATATTACAAATGTATATTAATTTTGGAAATAATGTCCTATTATTCTTTCAATGCTTTTTCTTCCTTTTCAAAATTATTTTAATGATTTCAAGTCTTTTGGATATTCACAGAAAATTGTTACCTTCAGATGTTTCACCTTAAAATGTTCTTGAAAATTTTAATTTCTCTGTAATGTTTTCTAGTTTTCTGTTGGTAGGTCTTATAAATTTTGTGGTGAGATTTATCTATCCCTATTTTCTATCTCAATACTCTTGTAACTGATGTGTTTTGGTTTTGTTTGTTACCACGATGTGCAAATACAGTTGCTTTTCAATAAACATTAGAAAAAACAAAGCCTGCCTTTTCTGAATCCGTCTGCTGTCATCAGCAAAACAGAGGGGATGTCACAAAGCGGGGCTCTGGCTGAGCCCTGTCCCCATGGGCAGCTGGAGACGCTAGCCAGTCGGTGTCCAGGTGGCCTTCCTTGTGCTGATTTTACTACCCATGGAGGGATTGCTGGGCACTGGCTTATGTGTGAGTGTGGGCGTCCGAATGAGTCCATTCCTCTCATTTTCAGTAGAAGTGGATGAGGAAGGCCCGAAGAAGCCGATGGGTGAACTAGATGAGAGCAGTGACCAGCAAGTGGGCCTCAAGGAGAGATCGCGATCTTTCTGGCCCTCCTCACTATTATGTCCAGTGATCCAATGACTTCTTCCTCGCCTACCCAGGCCAGTCCTCAGAACAGAGCTTTCCTGAAAACGGAGCTTTTCACTTTCTGCTGTGGATCTCTGGAGCCCAGGAATATTCGCTACCCCTTTTAATTCTTTATTTGTATGTATTTGGTACAGGGTCTCATAGGAAGCTCGGACACGAAGTGATCCTCCTGTTTTCAGCTTTTCCAGTGCTGGGATCAGAGGCCTGTGCTACCACGCCCGGTCTTGGTGGCTGGCTCAGCACACCTGGTGGGCGGGCCCTTCGTGGCATGTGGTGCCGCAAATCAAATTCCAGCCCTCCCTTTTAATTTTATACTCATTAAACTTTTCTTTCATTCATAGATAACAGAGTAATGGCTCTTTGATCTCTATAATTCAACTGGGTCAGTTAAAGGGCAGGAGACTGAGGGCTTCCCGAACTCTACCCTGTTCTGCACCCTGACTCTTTCTTGAACTCTTCCTGAGGCCAGAGTAGTACCTCAAGTCCCACTTTTTGAAATTTCAGGCACCAATAAAAAGTTAGGAATTAAGATAGGTTTGCAACATTTTATTTTGCCAAATAGAGATACTAAAAAGGGCAAATACCTTCTACCATCATTATCATCTCATAAAAAAGGAATGTTTTAATTTCAACAAAGAAAAAAGGATATAATCTCAGAATGGAAAAACCTCAATGTAAACTGAATTTCTTTTTTTTTTTTCTTGGCGGAATTGGGGATTGAACTCAGGCCCTTGTGCTTGCCAGGGAAGCACTTATTCCACTGAGCCATTTCTCCAGCCCAAAAAACCTTGATGTAAAGAGTTAATGTAAAAGTAATGTGATGAGTTAATGTAAAACTAAATGTAAAAAATTACTCTGCTCAACTTTCTGTGATCCTGCTTCCTTGTAAGACCACAAGGAGGCTTGGTGTACCACTGATAAATCGTCAATAAACTGGGAGTTCTCAGGAAACAATGCTCCCAGAAAAAAATGTATGCTGAGTAATGGTACTGTTCTATGTTAAATGACAAATTTGTTTCCCAAGCAGGCTGCAGTTTCTACCTTTAAAACCTTTATACTTCCAAGGCTCCTGGCCATTTGTCTGTTCCCGTGTGAGTATGGTCAAGTGGTCCCAGGCCCGGTAATAAAAGGCTCATATTTAAATTCTAATTTGGACTCAGGTCTGGTTTCTATGTTGAGAACCCGTAACACGCAGTATTCAGTACTGAGAATGACAAGTGGTATTAGGATGTGCTTGAGACACAGTGAGTCTAACTCACCCCACTGGGGCTGGGGAGTTGGCTCAGTAGAATAAGTGCTTCCCTGGCAAGTGCAAGGGTCTGAGTTCAATCCCTGGTTCCGCCAAAAAAACAAAACAAAACAAAACAAAAAAAACTAACTCACCCCACACAGCCACATTTCAAGTAGTCCTCATCAGATTATAGGCCAAAGGCAGTGTACTAGTTTTTAGAAAAGCTGTATTTATTTTTATATCTGCTTCTAGATTGGCCAGTTCTATTCTGAGTTCATTTCTCCCCTGTTGATCTCCCATAAAAGCTTCTAGAAGCCGGCTCATGCCAAATTATTATTTCTTTCTGTCCTTTTTCTAAAGCTATGTCCTTGATTGTCTTACATTCTGCTTGGCCAGATGTTTTGTTATGTGAAAACAAAGATCACCACCCAGCTGAGAAGACAGCTCAGAGGCACACCATCTGCTTGGACAAGCAGCAGGTCCTGAGTTTAATTCTCAAATTCTCTACAAGTTAGGAATGTGACAAGTATCTGTGATGGGTCACTCTGACTAGCAGTGGTTTAAGTAAGTTGGCATTGAAATAGTTGACACAATAAGAACTCTGGACTAACTAGAGGACATTCCAGATTCCAAGTGGTTAAGAAAGTGTATTGACCAAGACCCTTCTCTGAAAATTTTGCTGAATGATTTACTTCAGTCAGTAAAGAAGGCTGAACCAGCAGCTCAGGTGTGGGCCAGTGGCTCAGAGGTGGTAGCTTAAAACATAAATTTGTTGCCTTTCTTGGTTTTGTGCTCAGAGTGGGCTTAGTTGATCTCTCATTTGGTGCATCTCATGCAGCTGCAGATGAAAGCGGAGTCTGGAGTCACCTGGAGGTTTAAGAGAACACCCAAGGGTGCTCACTCTTCATGCCTTGAAGCTGTCACTGGCTGTTAGCCAGGAACTCAACAGGACCTGGGAGTGGAACGCCTGGGTGTGGCCTTGCTGCGTGGCCCGGGTTTCTCAAAGCAACTTTCCCAAGAAGCCCATGTAGAAGCTGCAGGTCTTCTTAAGATTTATTTACTTGTAGATAAGTCCATGACTCAGAGGTTAGGGGAGGGGAACTAGACATCTCCTAATCTGAGGCCCAGAATGCATGACACCATGGTGACCATTCTTGGAAACTATGCAAGGGTGTTAGAAAATACGGTGAATGTTTAAATTTTAAAAATGTGTTACAGTAAAAGGCACATTGTCAAAAATCTCCCTCAAAATAGTCCCCCTGCTGTGAATACACTTATCCTATTCTTCTTGTCATATTCTGAAGCCATTCTGGAAGTCCTTTCTTGGGTGCCTTTGCAAGGTGTGATTAAAAACAAAAATACAGTGAGTGCTGCTTTCAAGCGCCACCCAATGGGAAGGCAGGTTCAGAAGAACATTATGGTGTCTCCTCATTATTTACCAGGTCTGGCACCACATGACTTCTAACCCTTTCTTAAAGTTAAAATGAACATGAGAAGTAAATATTTTGAATCAGTTCAGGATGCCAGGGGAGCCAGGGCAATGCAACTGACACTCATGAAAGGATTTAGCAAACTGCATCTGAAAGTGGCCAGAAAGATGGGATAAGTGTGTTTGTAGTGAGAAAGAGTATTTTGCTCACGGAGAGATATCGTAATCAAAGCACCTTAGATGCCCTCAGCCATGACTTGTTTGGGACTGCATACATCTCCAGGGGTTGGCCACCGCTGCTGTCAGCACACTGCCAAGAGTGCACGTGTCTTTGTGGTAGTACTTCCATTTCTTTTCTTTTTTTGTATTAGGGAAGGGTCAACAGGGTGTTCAGGGCCTCACTACTAGATTGGACTTGTAGTGATCTGCCTATTTATAGCCCCCCAAGAGCTGGGATGACAGGTGTACCACCACACCTAGTCTCAACTGCAGTCTCAATGTACCCAGGGGTGGGACCAGTACAGCAGGCTCAGGGATCGAACCCCTGGCCCTTGTGCCTGCTTGCAGGCTCTTTAATCCGCTGAGCTATTTGGCTGGTCCCCTTTTCTTTTTCTTTTTTTTGACTGGCTCAGCTTAGAAATAGTATGTTGCAGGGGATTGATGGCACTATGTCTTTATAGTAATTTAAATTTTAAATTAAATGTTTTAATTAAATTTAAACATTCATCATAATATATATATATATATATATATATATATATATATATATATATTATTGTATATATCTTAGTCTACTTTTTTTCTTTTCTACTTTTTTTAGCTTGCCTTTTTTTTTCTGGTACTGGGGACTGAACTCAGGATCATGTGTTTGCCAGGCGGGTGCCTATACCGCTGAGCTATTTCCCCAGCTCTCTTCTACTTTTTTTTGGAGACAGGGTCTTGCTATATAGCTTGGGCTGACCTTGAACTCATAACAATCCTCTTGCCTCAGCCTCCCCAGTATTGGCATTACAGGTGTGCACCATGACTCTTGGCTCTGTAGTCTATTTTCTAGCAACAGTTCCTATCCCTCCCATGTTCAGAAGAGATTCATCTCCTTCCTGAGACCCGAAGAGTCTTGCCTCAACAAGACCCCGACTTGAAGTCCAAGATCTTGTTATGTAAGCCAGATCTAGACACAGCGGAGCTTTCTTGAGCACAGTCATCCAGTGTTGCTCTTGGCTCTGCTCCCTTGTGACTGAAAGCCCGAGGAAGAAAGCCTTCAGTGAGACACAGGTGGACACCTGCAGGAAACTCTGCTGTCTGAAAGGGTGGCAGCTGTAGTGGTGGGGGTTTGTGCCCGTGAGGCACAAGTGCTTACTGGTCTGTAGCAGTCCTGAAATGGAGGCAGATTCATGTCTTTGACTGAGGTTCTGCTCTCTGAAAAAAATAGATCTTCGTGGCTTTTGGCTTCCTGTTTAGAATTAATTCTTTTTTTTTCCTCTTAAGAAATGTAATGCTTGACTGGTGTGGTGGTGCACACCTGTAATCTCAGTGTTCTGGAGGCTGAGGCAGGAGAACCCATGTGAGCTGGAGGCCAGTCTAGGCTACAAAGTGAGTTCAAGGCCAGCCTGCATGGCATAGTGAGTCCCTGTCTCAAAAGGACAAAACAAGAAAAGAAATGTAGTGTCTATAGGTAAGTACCTTCCTCAGACTATTTCCTTTGACCTTAAGTATATTACAGGGCTACTCACAGCTATGACCAAGTGTTTTTAACTGGGCATATTGACATCTTGAAAGAAAATAAAAAGTTTTAATAATAAAGAAAGGAGATGGACAGTGGGCAAGCTGGGACAGCACTTTTCCGAATTGTGTCCTCATTTTTCTTACCTCCCTGGAAACCCTTCAGCTTGGGAACCACTCAAGGAGCTTCTCTAATAGAGTTCTCAGAAAGGGGAAGGAGCTGAGGGTGATGGTGCTGTTCTCTCACCATCAGGTCCTTGGAACAGCTGCTCTCTTTTCATGCCAGAAAAAAGAAAGAAGCCCACCTTCCTAGTAGCTCATCAGAAAGGAGCTGGTAAATACAGGTCAGGGACCCATGATGACGGTGACTAATGTGCCTGCAGCAGTTCTCAGAGCTGTTTTTATGCACACTGTCATTTTAACCTCCTGGTAGCCTAAGGGGAACTGTCATTAAGGCCCTTGGTAGAGCGGCCCCTCTGGCCAGGCACTCTGCTAGACTCACTCAAGCATCATCTGGTCTCATTCTCGAAGCAACTGGATGAGGGGTGTGCTGTTGTACGTGTCACAGATGAAGGAGCAGAGGCGGGGAGAGGTTAAATAAGGTCCAGCGTCCTGACATGGCCTACATCTGGGAGAAAAGCCCTGACTCTTTGGGGACACTGGGTGGCAGTCTGGGTATCCTTCCACTTCTCACAGTTGTCTCCAGAGCCTTGGGCCTAGCGTGAGGTGCAGGGAGCTGGCTGAACAGAATTCAGATGCCTTGCTCTCCCCACCTCAAGGAAGTAGGATCCAGCCTACTCTCTGGTGGTTGGATTAGGGCAGTGGGATTTCTTTGGGACTTGAGACACATAGTGGGTCCTGGTTTCTCAGTTCTGGGTTCCAGGACCATTTTGGCTGGTGGATTCTGGCCTCAGCTGGCTGCCTCTGCACTTGTCCCTGGTAGAGAGCTCCCAAAGGGCTAATCTTTCTTTCTGGGTGTTTGACAGACACCAGACTTTTCTAACTGACCTCAACAATTCTTCCTCCACTTGGTGCTGAGGCATACAGGAGGCTCTGGAAGGAGCCATGTGCAGGATCTGTTGGTAGGTTCTTTTCCATTCCTCTTGGAGTTGTTGCTGGGACCAGAATCTTAGGAATCTCGTCTGCTGCTGTTATGGGGAAGTAACTCCCAACCTGTTAGTTGTGTGGAGTTTGTGTCTCGAGACACCAAAGAATGGAATGGAGCTGAGGACACAGGAGGTGAAGAGTAGAAAGTTGTTTTTTTTTTTTTTTTTTTTTTTTAGAGGAACCTCCTGAGAGGCAGGAGGGGTCTTGAAAGTGGGTTGTCACTGAGCTCTTTGTGGAGGGAGCTTTTACACAGTAAAATCACACCACAGGCTACATTGGATCAAACTGCACCCCACCTATAGGATTACAGGTAGAGTCGCTTAGCTAATATTGATTTAACAGGAAGACAAGGGTCATAGCAAGGGTGCACAGATGGAGCAGAGCAAGGGCATTTCTGGAAGGGACAGAAGTGAGGTCAGAGGGTTCTGGTCATCTACTGGCTGGCTGTCGCACTGTTTCCATGGGTTTGTTATGTTGTTTAGACTCACTACACCAGGTGGTGCTTGTTACAGCGTAGTTCTGCACTGTTGCTTACCTCTGGGGAGGAGCACTGGTCTAGCCCTAGTGTCTCCATCTTAGGGTCTAGTTTTTACCCACTCAGCCCTTGACCATATTCTAGTTTGCCTCCTCTTTGCTCTGACTCTATCTCAACCCCATTAACCGAGGCCCATTAATCCTCCAAGGAAAGGGAAGCTAAGGGCAGAGATGGGCTTGTTACTAGACCGAGGTCTGTTTACTCACCTTGAAAAGGAGCACTGTGAGTTGAGGTCAAGTTATTCAGACACGGAAAAAGAGTTATTTGGACACCAGGAAAAGAGGAAAGGGTCAACTCGGTCTAGGTTTCAAATTCCCTTTTATTCTTTGAAAGCAGGGCTTAGATTAGAAAAAGGACTAATGAATGGACACTTTGAGGTGCCTCTCCTATGGTCTTGACCTAGTCACTGGGAAACCCAGAGGTTGGTAGGCGCAAATCATGAAGCTCTGATGCTTCTGCAAGTCCTGAAAATATCTTAACTACCTTTTTCTGGATGCTCTCAATCACGATGAAGGAGGAGAGAGACTGGATAAATTTAAGACAAACAGATTTTATATGAAAGTCTGGAACAAACATTCTTTCAGTGACTCACACATCTACCTGCATTGGTGAGCAGAAATCTGACCTGAGGGTTGAGGTAGCACAGGACCTGAGGCAGGATGGAGGCAGGGGTGGCAAGAGCATCTTCACCCCACTGCAGTCACCCACTGGACACTTGTGGGTGTCCACAGGTCTGAATGAAGAGTCTGTGCTTTCCAAAGCTGCCTTCTAGTTCCTGAAAAGTAAATAACCCACGGGTCAGAGCTAGGCTAGTGGGAGTCTCTTTATCAGCTGCACAGCCTCCAAAATGAATGATTCTTTTTTTAGGGGGGAACTGGGGATTGAACTCAGTCCCTTGTGCTTGCCAGGGAAGTGCTTATTCTCCTGAGCCATCTTCTTGGCCCAAAATGAGTGATTTTTAAAGTCAAGTAAAAGCAAGTAAAGCAGGAAGATTATTTACACCCCTTTACCCCGTTACTGGTCCTGAGACAAGGCAGTGCTTGCCTAAGATCCCTTGCTTCCTTCTGTAGGCCACTGGATCTCTTCACAACTCGTTCTCATCTCTGCAATGCGCACAGCCAGCTGTTGACTTTACAGCCAGAAAGGTAGCAGTGGGTCTGAGTTCTGCAGGTGCTCCTGGGCCTTGTCCTATCCCCTGTCCCAGTTCTGTAGTGAAGGCCTCACTGGCTCCAGCCCTAGCTGCAGTCACCAAAAAGCCCTTCCCGTGCTTTTCCTTTTTGGCTCAGAAGATGAGAAAGGAAGCTAGCCATCTGGGTAAGTGCCTTGGCCCCATGGATCTGTGGGATTTGGGCAGGTCATCCTGAGCCTGGGGCCCAGGCCCTTTTGGCACAACTGTATGGAATGTTTAGGTGCATAGGATATTTCATCTTATTTTTCCCTGGAGGTGCAGGACCAGATATTGGCCTTTTAGGGTAGCCATTGATGGTGGTGATAGGCAGAGACAGAGGAGGAGGATAGAGAGAGGGGGAAGGTCAGGGCTGTAAGAAGTCCTGCCAGATCGGATAGCATCTCTCTCATCCTTTAGACACCCACTGCTGTTCCTTCACGGAGAGAGTGCCCGACCAAGTGTGGTGCATTCCTCCACGGTCAGCTCCTCATCTGCAAGGTGGGAGCTCAGGAGGGTGAGAGGCCAGCAGTGCTGGGCTGAGCTCAGCTGGAGGACCCGAGGGAGGAGGACGCCTGTCCAGGCCCCAAGGGTGGGGGACAGTTCATGTGCTATGGTCTTGGAGCCACTGCAGAAAAAGGGTTTCAGAGGAGAGGCTAGAGAACTTCCAGGAGAGCAGGATACCTTTAATCACTCTAAGAAGAGTTTGGGGAAACAAGAGAAGTTACTTCCCTGTCCTCCGTCTGCACGGAGGCAGAAGGCTGAGCAAGATGATGGGATGAGAAGGTCGTGGGCCCTGCCCAGGCCAATCAGTGCGCGTATGCGGGTAGACTCAGACGCTGCTGCCTTGACCCGATTCGCAGGAACAGCCAGCGGTAGAAAGCGCTGTCAGTCGGATTCTTATGGCAGGAATTTACCAAGCCCATTTTGGGGTCAAGGAGCCTAGGCGCTTGGGGAAGGGGGTGGAGCTTCAGTGAGGGCCAGCTTTAGCATTTCTTTTTGTGATCATCTTCCTTTTTTTTTCCTCTGTATTTTAGGGAAGGGTCTACAGGGTGTTCATGGTCTCGCTACTAGATCGGACTCGTAGTGATTCTCCTATTTACAGCCTCCTAAGTGCTGGGATTACAGGCGTGCACCACCACACCCAGTCTCAATCGCTGTCTCAGCGCGCCCTGGGGATGGGGCAGCATGGCAGGCCCAGGGATCAAACCCCTGGCCCCTGTGCCTTTAATCTGCTGGGCTATTTGGCTGGTCCCTAATTATCTTCCAATCCCGAAGGGTCTGTGCTAAGCCCTGTTTGCTCAGCTGCCTTTCGAGTATGGTGCCCCAGGGTGTGCCTCTGCCCCTCTACAGTCTTGATCTGGTCTCTTCCAGTGGACAGAGGTGCCTCACCCCAGGGCGGTGTGGCTGTGCCTGGACCTGGGCTCTGAACCCAAGCAGCTGGGCGCTTCCTGACCATGCATACGAAGCATCTCCTCACCAACACCATTATTTTCCTTCTCTCTTCCACCTTCCCCTCCATCCTCTCTTCCTCCCCCTTTTTGCTGTCCCTCTATCACTCCCTCCTGCCCTTTCTTTGATCATCGCTTACTTTTGCTTTGTTCTCCCTCATGGCGCTTATGGCTTGGACCTATGGAACATTCATCCGTCATTGTCTGTTTCCTCCGCTGGGTCACCACCTACCTAGCGCAGGCACGGTGTCATTTCTGCTTACACCCTCAGTGCCTACCACAGATGCCTGTAAGTATTTATATGAACAACCAATGGCTCCCGATTCTGCCAATCACTAGTTATGTGGCCTTGGGCAAATTACTGCCTCTCAGTTGACATTTACCAAGCCCTTATGTTGTGCGAGGCATTATTTATTCCACAAGATTTGTATGTCAACTCAGCGAAGTCCCACAGCAATGCTGTGAGGTGTTTCTATTATTACCCTCTATTACTGACAGATGAGGAAAACGGAAGTTCTGAGCGACTGCCCCAGGATGGAATTATTGGCTGGTCCACTCCAGTCCTGATTTCTGCTATGCCTCAGTCTTCCGGTCTGTAACCCCTGATGTAAAAAACAGGGCTAATCACAGCTCTTCCTTGTTTTCCCCAGTGCGCACACCTCACCTACGGAGGGAGGCATCTTCAGGAGGTGATGGCTCAGGCAAGGCTGGGTGCTGGGCTCAGGGGGAGGTCATGGATCTCTGGGTGCTGCCACAGGCCTTCGGGCTTCTGCATAGGCCTGGAAGCCAAGTTCCTGCTTCTCTGCTGCATTCCTCCTGACAAGTTCCTTGGGTGACTTAGGGAATCCTAGGCTTAGGCACAGGCTGGAGGGGTAGTGTGAAGGAACTTACATTTCTGCTAATATGGCTGACTCGGCCTACTCCAGTTAAAACAGGAAATGTTGACTAGAATTAAAATAATCTTTCTCAAAGCATCAAAGAGCCTTGTTAGACAGGAAGGAATGAGTCAGTCCAAATCTAAGCGAAAGCAGAATCAGGAGTCCATCGGGGCACTGGAGCCCCTCAGGCCCCAAGGACATCGGCCAAGACACGCCAAACTTGGGCTTTGGCTTCAGCGGTTTGGGGAAGCTGCAACCCAGGGCTCCCCCAAAGAGGAGATACAAGTGGAAAACACCCCTCACCTTGATGGGACCGGAAGGGGCTACATGTGAAGCTAACAGGCAGAGGGAACCCTACCCCTCCCTCCCCAGGTCTGTGAGGAGCTTTAGAGTTGCCTTGGTGCTGAAGCAAGCAGGAAGAGGAAAACAGCCCCTAAGAGACTCCAGCCACAAGCTAGTTTTCTCTGGCTCCTGTGGCCCAAGTTCATTCCTGTCACTTGGGGTGGAGAGGCAAGAACACTGAAGTCTAGACTGCTGGAAGTACCCCTAGGAGACACACAGTAATTTCCTCTGGGGATGCAGGAAGTTCACAGACCATAGTACCCAAGCACCCAAGTGGCCTGTGAGTCTGTGGCTGGTAGCAGAGCTAGGATAGCCTTAGTCTTCTCATCTGTAAATGGGGGTTTCAGCCAGATGCTCTCCAAGGCACCCCCGCATGGGAATGCTGAGCTAACTTAGGAGAAGGTGCCTTTTCAGAGAGAAAAAAATGTAGCTGCGATGTGAGCCAGGTCTGTCTCCTCCAGCCACGCTGTAAGTGTGGGGGCAGGAAGTTGTCCCCACTTCCTAGTTATGGGTGGGGGTGCAGGGGGCGGATGACTGGTGTGTGAAGCCCAGCTTGGATCTTTGATGTGAGCGTGCATAGGTGGGCGGGTGGACCTGTAAAAGGGGCTGCTAAGGAAAGTAGGCAGGGGAGTCCCTGAGGGCAGCCTCAGTGCTGACCTACTTGGCTGCCCATAATTGCCCCTTTCATTCCTAGGGAGGCTACAAATAGGGATGCCAGCCTCTAGGCTCCCACAGCCGGAAGGACAGTACCAGTGGTGAGTGCTGGCTGCATGGGTCCTGCCCCAGGTTGAGTGTCGGGGCCACTCAGGGGACGGCTGGCAGCCAGTCTGTCTCCTGACGAGGGTGTGGGCATGGGGGGCCGAAAAATGACCACTGCTGGTGACCAAGTGAGGGGAGTCATTTGTGGCAGATGCTGGGATCCCCCATGCAATAATGTGGGGGCCTAGGGGAAGTCTGGGCTGGGGCTGTGCAGAGCCGAGGCCTGGCCCAAGGGGGGGAAGCCGTAGGCTAAAAGTTCTGGTGCTTCTGTTAGCTGGCTCCCTGCCCTCCTCTTTTCTTCCTTGCTTCACTAGAGGAACAGGTTGGGACAGGCCATGGCTGTAGGGGAAGAGAGGATTCCTATTGGTGTCCAAGCCCTGAGCTTCAAGACAGCAACAAAGCTGGTGCCAGGGCAGCGGGCAAGAGCCTGGAAGCACGTGCTACACGCCTTGGGAGGTTCTTAACTCCAGGGAACCAGGGCTCTTTCCTCTCCTGGGAGCATGGGCATCTTGTTCCAATCCTGGGCTGACATAAAGCACTAGAGCCTAGCAGCACCTGGCTCTCCTCTCCTACCCATAGGCTCCCTTGTCCTACCTCCCTGCTGGCCACACCACACTGACCATCCATCCCCTTGCCAGAGCAGGAACTGCTTAGGGAGAGAAGATCGGCCCTGGCCACCCCACTCAGCAGGATTCCCATCCCTTGAGGGAAGTAGGAGTGACTCACTGGGCTCACGTGGAAGCAACTCTTGCCTTCTTGGCCACCCCAGATTCCCCCAAGCTGGAGGCATCAGCCCAGCAGGGTGTGGAACTAGCCAGTGGAATTAAGGGAGGGAGCAATTCCAGGGACAGGCTCTGTTTCACCAGAACTGGGCATCTCACAGAGGCCCTTATCTCAAGACCCTTCAGGACCAAGAAGGTGGCCTCAGCAGGGGTGGGGTGGGACGGCAGACTGGTAAACCCCTGAGGTGGCCACCTCTCCAGAAGCCTCTGGCTCATGCTCCTAACTCAGTCTGTGAGGGGGCTTTGCCCTTCATTCAGAGAAGGCACCTAGAGAGGGGAATGGCTTATCCAGGGTTGCAAAGCTAGCAAGGGGCAGAGGATCCCAGTTTTTCTTGTCACTGTGACACCATTGAGTTCAGAGCAGGGGGCCAGGTGAGGTGGTGGGAGTTTCCTCTGGGGTGTACCCATCCTGCTAAGACCCAGCTGGCAAGGACCTTCTGCAAGTTCTCATGGAAAGGAGTTCTGGGATCCTAAAGGGAATAGGACTTTTAGGACCAGGGGTTGCATCTCAAGGGGGTGTGGGGGCAGCAGGCCATTCCTGGGAAGTATGGGGGTGAGGAAAGATGGGAGAGAGTCGAGTCTGAGTCAAGTCCTCACGGAGCTCCACAGTGGGGGTGAGGGTGATGGGGGCCTTCTGTGTCCGAGGAGTTGGCACTGATGTTGGGGAAATGAGACTTGGCCAGGAAAATCACTGAGGACTGCGGGAGATGAGTTGGGAGGACTGGTGTGTCCAGGAAGGCTGCTCAGAGGGGAGCTGACCAGATGGGCCTAGGAACGCCCTGCAGAACGAGCAGGGGGCTGGCCTGGCTTCTGCCCAGAGTCACGGGCTTGTTTTGTGATAGCGAGGATGGCTCAGAACCTGGAGCAGGCGTTGGCGACGATCGTGGTCACCTTCCAGCAATACAGCCAGCGCTCTGGAGACAAGCACAAGCTCTGCCAGGCAGAGCTCAAGGAGCTGCTGCACAAGGAGTTGCCCACGTGGACCCCGGTGAGCACCCGGCTTCCCAGCTCCTAGACTGCAGAGTGACCTTGGGGGGGGGGTCAGCAAAAGCAGAGCGTAGCAAACAGCAGAGACTACATTGTGGCGAGGGGGCTGCTAGGAAGGGATTGAATGACCTCAGCTTCCTATTTTCTTTCCTTTGGTCATATTTTTGTTTTTTGAGACAGAGTCTTGTGTAATCCAGGGTGGGTTAGGACTCATGATCCTCTTGCCTCAGCCTCCCTAGTGCTGGGATAAAGGTGTGTGTTGCCAGGCCTGGCTTTCAGTTTCCTACCCTGAAGTGGGACGTCAGTCTCGCGCCTTGGCTTTGCAGACCTTGGGAAGGTTAAGGGAAGCCCTGCGAAGAAGGCAGTTCTCAGTGGCAGAGAGCAGGCGCTCAGTCAGTGCCCTGACAAGGGGGATTTGGAAACTGGGTTGAAATTGTGCTGTCAGCTCAGGTTGACCCCCAGGAGGGGGTCGGGTGGCTCCGCCCAGCGGGGACTTGCGTGGGAGTTTGTTCCGCCCTCCTCAGCCTGCCTCTCTTTCTCTTCACCTTTTCCTTCCTCAGACGGAGCTTCGAGAGTGTGACTACGATAAACTCATGAGCGCTCTGGACGCCAACAAGGACTGTGAGGTGGACTTTGAGGAGTACGTGCACTCGCTCGGCCGCCTCTGCCTCTTCTGCCATGAGCACTTCAGAGGCTGCCCGCCAGAGCCCCCCTGCCCTCAGTAGTAGCCTTTGCTCCAGGTGGGGGCTGGCCTGGAAGGCAGGGCCTGGCCCCTTCCTCCCTCCTGCGTCTTTTTCAATTTGGCGCCTCCCCCATGAGATCTTCCCAGCTGCCCAGCTGCTGAAAGGCAGAGCAACCCCACCTCTACTTCCTCTCTCTGTGGGTGGGACGAGGTGGGATTGTGCCATGAAGGCCCTGGAGGCCCAGCCATGTGTGTATAAATGAGGCTTTGGTGGAGGGGGCTGCGTAACTCCTAATAAAGACATGGCAGCAGTATGGCTTGTTTTGGTTCTTCTGAGTGGACACACTGGGTTTCAGGATGGAGTCCTCCTTTCTGGCATTTTCCACAGGAAGGAGGTTGAGGGCAGGACCCTGAGGGCAGCTCAGGCCCCCAAGAAGTGCTTGTCTCAGTGTTCAAGTGGAGGGGTGGGGTTGACACAAGGAGTCCAGAAGAAGCTGGAATCCCCCTGTCTATCTCTGTCTGTGTCTTGGAGGGAGAAGCACCACTTTGGTCTGTCAGGAGCAGCTGGAGGGGCCTGGGGACTTACCTCAGTGGCAAAATACTCGCCTAGCATGCTTGAGACCCTAGGCTCCATTCCTGGTGTGTGTGGGAAACCCAAACAAATACCCAAAAAAGAATGGGGGAAGGGTTCTCTGAGGACGGAACATAGTTCTCATGAACGGATGTTCTAGGGATAAGGGTGGACAATGGGTGGAGTGGGGCCTGGGTGTGGTAGCCCAGAGAGCAGCACTAATAGGATTAGGGTACCCGAGTATTTGCTAAAAGCCAAGGAGAGGAGTGTTCTGTATTGTAGGGGGTCAGAGTACCTTGGGGCAGCAGCTGGGCCCAGCCACTCCCTGAGGGATTTAAGCCCCACTCCTATCTAAGTTCAGGCCCCATCCTGAGAAGTTAACTGTGAAACTGACTCCCCCACTTTGTGCCATTTCACCTCACATTCTCCACCCTAACCTGGGTTCTTCACTCCTGACACCCACCTCAACCCTCAACACTTTGCTAACAATCTGTCTTATACTTTCATCTATCCCTGAGCGTCTCCTGGTGACACAGGGGAAAGAAACTCTCAAGTTGTGAATTTTAGGAACAATGGAGGTTAAGAGCAGAATATATTTATTGAGGGAAAGAAAGCTGTCAGAGACACAGAGAGAGAGAGAGAGAGAGAGAGAGAGAGAGAGAGAGAAAGAGAGAAAGCAGAGGGGAGAGAGGAGAGAGGGAGATCATGGGAAATAGCAAGGTGGGCATGAGATGGGACAAAATTATAGTCGACCGGTCAACCAATAAGATTACAAGAATAATTGCTCAAGAAAATTGATTAAATTGGGATCAAATGGGAAAGCGAGTCACATAGCAAGCAGACATGAATTCAGAACAGGGTCGTTCCTATAGAGGGTTGGGTTAGTGACTCTTCCTAGCTTTTTCAAGGTGATTGATACCTGTTTAGAATACCAAACCCTGATTCCTGCTCTAGGGAGGCCTGTGGGTGCGTCTGTTTCATCTTCTGCCCTGAGGTCTGGCCCACAGCAGAAGGGCCTGTCTCTCCCACAGTTGCAGGGCATCTGGTCTTCTACACGGGCTCCTCCCAGGGCCCGGCCCTGTCTCCTTATAATATTTCTATCTAATTCAGCTGCCTACAACACTGCACCTTAGGCCTTACTGGGCACGTGAGAAAACCCTCTGGGAGAAGGGCTGACTGAGCTGTGCCCTAGCACGGGCCCGGGCTCCCCTCTCCCACACTTGAGCAGCTGCATTTCTGGGGCAATTTCTTGCCCATCGTCTACCACCCCGCACTCCCTTTGCTATCTGCCTGGTGGAACTACTCCTTCCCCGATCCCTGCTTCTCC
This sequence comes from Ctenomys sociabilis, assembly GCA_004027165.1. NCBI lineage: Eukaryota > Metazoa > Chordata > Mammalia > Rodentia > Ctenomyidae > Ctenomys > Ctenomys sociabilis. The sequence goes on from PVKA01028487.1 coordinate 28,697, forward strand.
ACCTCAGATCACCCTTTCCTCCTGCTCCCTGAACTTCAGCTCATTTGTGGACTCTGAGTGGTGCCCACCCTGTGGTGGTCCCTGGTGATGCCCACAGGATTCACCCACTGCCTGTGTCTGCTTGGGAATAGGAGCCTTGATTCCCAGGCTGGGCTGGAGGGGGCGGGAGGGGTGGCTCGGGCTGTGGCTCTTACCACATCAGCCTACAACAGGAGGGCAGTGTCCGCTCTTCCCCATCCCCTCATGGGCAGGGCCTCAGTGGGTATAAATAGGTCAGAATGCTGGGCTCTCCCCAAACCTCTCCACGCAGCACTTCCTCTCTTGGTCTGGTGAGTTGTACAAGGGCATCAGAGCCTGGGTGGGCACAACAGAAGGGGAGGCTGTGGGGGCCAGATGTGCTAAAGAGACCCAGGTGTGAGACTGGTGTGGAGCTTCTAGGATGTGTGTGTGTGTGTGTGTGTGTGTGTGTGTGTGTGTGTGTGTGAAAATGCAGAGCAGAAAAGTGTGCAGAGTGTGCAGGTGGCTGGATCTGAGCCCTTTAAGAGTTCCCAGGATGCTGGATGTACATAAGCTGCTGCAGTGTGTGTGACCCGGGGCAGGCACACTGGCTTGTGTTTGCTGAATGCACACAA
>PVKA01028488.1:0-29325 GCA_004027165.1 Ctenomys sociabilis
GACTTTGGTAAACATTCCTGCTAGATCCTGACTGGCCCCAAATGCAGAGATGATTTACCTGGTAAGCAGATCTCTCCCAGCCTTGAAGGCAGAGATTATATTTCTGCACATGGCTCTCATGCATGTCTGGCTGGATCTGAACCTCCATATCTAGTAGTCTTGGTGCGTGGTTAGCCTCTAATTCCGATTCCCAGTGACTTGTCTCAAGCGCATCCAATCACTCCTGGGCGTCCCGACCCTCTGTCCCACCTCCCCAGCTTGATGACTGGCTCTGGTAACTCTTTTAAGGGTTCTCTGAGATCTCCTTACCACAGTCGTGTGGCCTGAAAATAGAAGCGCTTGCATCCCTCCCTGTGCAGCCTGCACTGCGCTGTCTTTTCTCCTTCCCCGGCCTGGACCTCCAGGACAGTGCTACCCGGGAGAGGTGACTCTTTGCCCCTGCATTGGGGCAACGTGCCCTCCCCTTGAATGATAATAGCTATAGATTTTTTTTTTCTGGCTCAGGCTTCCTTCAGGGCGGGTCTGGTAAGGCATAAGCAGCTGGGGATGGAACCGCAGTATGCTGTGCCTGACTGCATTTGTATAAGCAGATGCTTAAACAACTGAGCTAACCGGCAGGCCCCCAGAGGCTCTAGTTTTGTCATAGATGCCTTTCGTGAGGTGGAAGACGTCTTGCGTCTTACTTGTTTGCTGAGAAGTTTTTATCAAGAGATGTTGACTTTGGTCAAATGTTTCTTTTAAAAAAATTTTATGACATGATTAAAGGTTTTTCTGGGGCCAGGGAGATGATTCAGTGGAATAAGCGCTTCCCTGGCAAGCGCAAGGGCCTGAGTTCAATCCCTGGTTCCGCCAAAATAAATAAATAAATAAATAAATAAATAAATAAAAAGCAATTTAAAAAGCGAGAGAGCAAGCCAAGCAGCTGGGAGGATGTACTGTTTGATATGCATGTACATATGCATGAGCCTGTGCCACTACGAAGCTCAGACTCGCGGTGATCTTCCTGCCTCAGCCTCCCCAGCACTGGGACTACGGGCTGCATCACCGTGGGTGGTTGCCCTGTTTGATTTAGAGACTTTTAGAAGGACAGTAACCAAGCCAGCAGGCCCTGGGTCAGCATCCGCGTGGTCAATGGGGAGAGCTGCGGAAGCCAAAAGGGACTGGGACCTGGGGCTCGCTGGCGTTTGCTGAGCAGCTCAGTTTGAAAGGACAGTCTTCACACATGCATGAAGAAAGAAAACACGATTCCGGGCCGTCCGTGCCGGCCCCGCCCCGAGACGGCGGTGGAGACTGGGCGTGGTGGTGCGCGCCTGCAATCCCAGCGCTTGGGAGGCTGAAAACAGGAGAATCACTACGAGTCCGATCTGCACAGGGAGACCCGTAGACCCTGTACTAAAATACAGTGAAAGAAAGGAAGAAAGAAAGAAAGGAAGGAAGGAAGGAAGGAAGGAAGGAAGGAAGGAAGAAAGAAAGAAAGAAAGAAAGAAAGAAAGAAAGAAAGAAAGAAAGAAAGAAAGAAAGAAAGGCAGAGGAAGAGAAAAGGGAGGAGGAGGAGGGGGAGTAAGGGGGGAGGAGGAGGAGAAGAAGAAGAAGAAAAAACTTGGCCTAAACTCTGTACTCGGTGTAGAAATAAACTCTGTGGTCCCAGCTGCTCGGGAGACGGCGGCAGGAGGATGTCTGGACCTCAGCTGGAGGCCGCAGAGTGTGTGCTAAGAGCTGCTGGGCTATGAGCCATGAGCCACCAGGCACGGGCTGGGTCCCGAGCACTTGGGTCCCAGGGCCCTGCTGCCTTGGTTACTTTCCTTCTGGAATAAGTGTCTACATTTCCTTCTGGAATAAGTGTCTACATCAAACAGTGTACCCTCACTACTGCTTGGCTCTCTCTCTCTCTCTCTCTCTCTCATTTTGGCTCGGCTAGACCATTCTCTTTCCACATGTGGGTGAGAGAGGAGTGGGCGGGAGGAGTGGAGAGAAAAGAGCTGAGGGAGGAGGAGCTGAGGGAGGAGGAATGAATTTATCATTTAAGATCATAAAACTTCTAGAAAAAACATCTGTGTGCCCTTGGTTTTGGGAAGGTTTATCTTACAACAGAGGTCATAATTCATTTAAAATGTGGTAAATTAGACTTTATAAAAAATGTACATGGAAGGACAATTTACAGATTTGAAGAAAATATCTTGAAAACTCAAAAATCTGATTGAAGAGTTTATATCCAGAATGTAGTAAACACTCTCAAAACTCAAAGCTAAGACACCAGCGTGGTGGCTCCCACCCATAATCCCAGCACTCAGGAGGCTGAAGCGGGACGATTGCCTTGAATCTGAGGCCACCTGTAATCCCAGGGGCTACAAATGAGTTCAGGGCCAACCTGGACTACTAGAGTAGACTTGTCTCAAAACAAAAACTAAAGGAAAAAGCTCTCTCACTGCTAGGTAAACAAACAAGCTAAATAAAAAGGAGACTAAATGGTTGAAATGCTTCACCAATAATATATATGGAAGCCAAGCAAGGCCACGAGACCACGTTCGCAGTTGTGTGGTGTCACGCTGAATGAGGGGACCACGTCTCTGCCATGAAGGCGGGGTGTGGCTTGGTGGGAGGGAGAATGTGCAGTGTGCACCAGGTTGTTCCCTTCCGCCTTGGCCCTACAAGAAGCAAAACAAAACGGAATAAAAACTTGACCGTGCTAAGCGCTGCTGAGGCGTCAGGGCAGCTGCAAGCTGGGGCACTGCTGGGGGGAGCAGGAATGGTCCAGGCACGCAGGGACACCGTGGCGGCTCCTGTGGGGAGAAACACGTACCCAGGTGGGCATGGGCTGCTACAGAGGAGCCCGGGGGCTTTGGAGGTGGGTGTCACTCTGCTCTGGACCGTGGCAGCTGTCCATAACCCGTGCGATCTGTCAGAATGTACAGGCTCTGTGTTGAAAGGGCGAATCTCACTGTAGAGAATTATATCTCCATAAGCCTGACTCTAGCCTGGCGTGGTGGTGCACCCCTGGCACTCCAGGGCTTGGGAGGCTGAGGCAGGAGGGTCACCATATGTGGGAGGCCAGCCTGGGCTACACAGGGAGAACAGAGAGAGAGAGAGAGAGAGACAGAGACAGAGACAGAGACTTTAAAACAAGTAAGCTGGGAGAGAGTTAACATCCTCACTGTTGGGTTTTCTGGACTATGAACCTAACCCATGTCCCCTATTTATTTAGGTGTGTAATAACACCTATTAATAAAGTTACAGCGCCAGGCAGATAGCTCAGCAGTCTAAGTGCCTGCCTGGCAAATACAAGGACCCAGGTTCAATCCCCAGTACCAAGTACCATGCTGGCCCCACGTAGAGCTGGCCACAGAAACTGGGTGTGGTGGCACATGCCTATAATCCTAGCACTGGAGAGGCTGAGACAGGAGGATCACTAGGAGTCTGAGCTGCCTGGAGACCCTGTACCAAATAAGTAAATAAAAGATTTTTAAAAATTAATAAAGTTACTTTTTTTTCTAGAGGTTTGGTTCATTTTCTATTAGATCTATTTCTAGGTATTTTGTGCCCTTCCAATTTTTTTTCCAGGGTCAGCCAAATAGCTCAGCAGATTAAAGCGCCTGTAAGCAGGTGCAGGGGATGGGGGTTCGATCCACGGGCCTGCCCTGCCTGCCTTGCACCAGGGTGCACTGAGACTTGGCATGGTGGTGCATGCCTATAATCCCAGCGCTTGGGAGGCTGTAAACAGAAGAATCATTACAAGTCAGATCTAGAAGTGAAACCCTCAATACCCTGCAGATCCTTTGCTAAAATACACAATTTTTTTTTCCCGAAACGGAGTCTTGTTCTGTAGTTCAGGCTGGCTTTGATACTCAACACGTAGTCCATGCTGGCCTCAAACTCATGGTGGTGATCCTTCTGCCTCAGCCTCACAAGTGCCAGGATTGCAGGCCTGTCACCATGTCCAGCCTGGTGTCCCTTCATGTTGTAGGTGGTGTAATTTAATATTTTGTGATGCTGAGGATTGAGTCGAGGGCCTCAGACGCCTGTGCGAGCGCTTGTGCGACGCTCCTGCCCCGAGCTCCTCGTGGCCTCCACGCACTTCTGGGGTTCATTCACTTCCATTCATAGAAGTGCATTTTATATGTCGCTTTCGCATCCAGCTACCTCGTTAAACTCCCAGTACCTGTAGACTTTTCTTTTTGGCCTTTTGGAAACAGTTTCACAATGCAGTGGATGCTGGTCTCAAACTTGCAGCTATCCTCCTGCCTCAGCCTCCTGAGTGCTGGGATTACAGGTGTGTGCCACCAGGCCTGGTTTATTTATTTTTTATATACTTAGTACAGAGCCTACAGGGTCTATAGGGTCTCACTACGTAGATTGTACTTGTAGTGCTTCTCCCGTTTTTAGCCTCCCAAGTGCTGGGATTACAGGGTATGCTACCACCCCGTCCCAATCCCATCTCAGCGTGCCCTGGGGGCGGGCCAGCAGGCGCGCCAGGGATCCCAGCCGATGTGCTTTGCCTAAGCAGGTGCTTGATTTTTTATTAATTTTATTGAGAAATAAATAGCAATGAGACAGTTTCAAATATTAACAGGACAGTTTCAATAATTAATACATTGCATATTGTTGTCTTCATAGTACTTACTCATAGTACAAGGTGCAGACATGATATCCTGTCTAAACACTATCAGTACAAATCTTTCTTTTCATTGCATTAAGAGTAAGTAGCTGTATATCTATCCTATTTTGTATATACAGATGCAAAATGGTCCTTCATTTTTTTTTTTTTTTTTTTCTGGTGGAACCGGGGATTAAACTCAGGCCCTTGCGCTTGCCAGGGAAGCACTTATTCCACTGAGCCATCTCCCTGGCCCCAGGTCTTTCATTTGTATCCTATTTTTTTGTTTAGTTTTGTCAGAGATGGGTATTCCATAGTCATTTAAATATTGTGCATGAATTTAGCAAAATAATCCAATATAGTCCAGTAGTCCATAATAGTAGTGGGTTTTCCGCAGGACTGCCAGTGTCAGAAGTTGTTGACTCGAGCCCTTCACAGCTCAGCATATTAATATGCCTTTACTTTATATACCTGGTGTTTATACTTTTCTGCTGGATGGTTAAGACAAAGATAAAGCAAGACCTATATGACAAGAAATGTAACTTCTGTTTCTGACAAGGTCAGTCATGTACCCTCAGGATTTAGCCGTAAGCAGGCGTTTCAGTTCCCTGAGCTATCTGCCCAGCCCTTGATTTATTTTTAAGAATTCCCCGTTTCAATTAATTTTGCGCAGTTCAGGTATAAGGTGGTTGCACCCTTTGGTCCCGACCTGTCGCCCTCACTGGGCTAAGCGGAGCCTAGCGGGCTTGTGGCCCTGGCCCTGGAGCGTCTGCGTGAGTTGGAGGCGAGGCCTTGGCCGCGTGGGTCCCCCCTGGCACTCCCGGTGACTGGGGAGCTTTGCAGCAGCAGCCTTCCGCTGTGACACCCCTCCTCGGTCCACGAGCAAACCAGGCCTCTCCTTTTTTTTTGAGATAGGGTCTCACTATTCAGTCCGGGCGAGCTCACTTTGTAGTCGAGGCCGGCCTTGAACTCCCAAGGCTCCTCTGGTCTCAGCCTCCCGAGTGCTGGCATTACAGGCGTGTGCCATTGTACCCGGCTGGGTGGCTCCGGTTTTCTTCTGTGAGCATTGAGTTTTGGGCTCCGCCACCAGAAGGCTGACAGAACCGTTCTCACTTTACACACGCTGATTGATTTTACTGGGTTGAAGCCCCGCTGAGCTTCTCCCCGGCTCTTGGTTGCTTCTGGCGACCGCAGGTTTTGGCTGATTTCTTTATGGGACGTAAAGATCGGAAACCTTCAGGTGCTAAGCACGATTGCTCTTTTGTCTGTGCCACTTCTTCCTTTCCGAGACAGAGTCTAGCTCTGAAGTTCCAGTTGGCCTTGAGCTTGCTCGGTAGCCCGGGGCTGCCTTGAGCTTGTGGTGATCCTCGTTCCTCGGCCTCCTGAATCCTGGACAGCAGAAGTGGCCCTCCGCTCACCTCGGACTCTGTGCCTTCTGTGCTCTGGTCGCCCCGGTCTGCCCTGGGTGACTGCCTGGCCCAAGCAGGTCACCCCTCAGCATGGCCCTGGTGCCCATCTTGGTGTTCTCAGCGTCTGAGTCAGCCCAGGCCTGGTGCTGGCTGAGGTGCCAGGGCCCCCGGAGCAGCCCAGTGGGGACCCCGGGCCATTACCCAGTTTTGCCTGTCTTGAGGATGGGACAGGGACAGGGCTGTTCACCCGCTTCCTCCTGCCCTGGGCACCTGGCCACCCAGGCGGGGCCTCCACTCTGCCCTCTCGGGAGCCAGTGCAGGCGCTCCGAATGGAATGCGTGGTCTCTCTGAGAGGTCCAGCGCAGCTTCCTGCCTGAAGACCTTCTTGGTCTATGGAATTTCAGAAACGCTCTGTTAATAAGGCAGAAGTGACCTTTGACCTCCCTCCCCCCGCACATCCTGTAACGGGAAGCTAGAGATTTGATTCTGCCCCACCTACCCAAGGGGCAAGAAAATATCCCTGGGCTGAAGGCTGTTGCCTTTTGCCCTCTGCACTCCTTCTGGAAAGTTCCATGCCCTCCAGGGGAAAGGGGGATGAATGTCCCTTGTGGGACACGCACTGGACGAGTCACACAGACTGCCTCAGCTGGAGCAGTCGGGTCTCGGGGCTGGGGTGCCTCACTCCAGGGACCCTGGGACAGAGGCAGAGGCTGGCAGGGGGCAGGTGCCCCTGGCAGTGCCCGGGCTCCTGAGCTCAGGAGCAGTGGGCCCTGTGCCCTGCCCAGGGAGGGGCGGGTGGCAAAGCCATCAATTAAGAGTTTTATTTACCTTGAACGACTCAGCCAAGCAGATGCATTATTTAGGGACTAGAATAAAAAGCCATTCACTTTACTTCAATTGACCATTTAGTTCAATTTGCCTGTTAGTGCAGGTAATTACTCCAGTAATAACACGCGGTAATCGGCCCTGATTGGGAGCTGGCCGGCTCCGTATTAATACAGCGTGCCATATATACTAATTACCCGGGTGTCGTCATGGTTACCTGGGGGACGCCAGGCTAAGGGCACTCTGGAAACATCAAGCCATAGCGGGTTTTGAATTAAATCTTTGTGTTCTCTTAGAGTTAAAAGTGCATTTCACATAAAATAATCATGAATAAAATGCGACCATCTCGGCCCAGTTGCCAGGAAGCTGATTAACTGAGCCGCGTGAATGTGACTCGGCCCCACTCAAGATTCCAGCCTCCCGACGTTGTTGGGGTTGCTAGGCAACGCCCCGGGATGACATCACTCACGCCGGCGCTGCGGGCGATGCCATCTCTGCATATTTATAGCGCCTCCGTGGAGAGGGTGTGCATTAGAGAGACGCATTATTTTGCCCCAGGTTGATGGGTCTCCGTCACTCCAGAGTTGGGGAATACCGATGTGTCCCCTATGGGGCTGTGACATGTGGTTTCCACGGGCTACGTCGTGGCATCCAGATGGAAAGGGGTGTGGCACACCGAACCCGTGCCTGCGTGCTTAGCTGGCGGGGGCTGTGGTCCTCTTACCTGTGGCTGGATCGGGGCCCTATGTGTACACAGGGCTCAGGGGAGGGAGGCTGGGAGAGTCTCCCTGCCGGAGCCGGGGACGGTCCAGTTCTGACCTTTGGCAGCACTGAGTGGCAGTGAGCCCCTGTCGTGGCAGGTGCTCAAGGGGGCTGCAGCTCCGGGGCCCAGAGGAACGCAGGGCCTGTGGCTGGCCCGGCCGACCGCTCCTGGCGGTGACATCCAAGGTCGTGGGGCCTCACTAGGTGCTGCTCAAGCTAGGCTGGCCGCACAGATGGTGTCTGGGGTACCGGGAGGAGACCCGTTTCCTCTCCCTCCTCTCTCCTTGTCCTCCTACTCCTGTTCTGCCTTTGTAGGAAGGAGGGCACTCAGGACTTGTGCCCCTGAGCCGAGGACTCTTCCTCTGGGCCACGACCCCAGCCTCTTGGTCCTTTAGTGGGGCCTGGAGGTGCTGCCCGGGTTGGCCTTCAACACCTGGGCTCAGTGGGCCCTTCTGGCCCAGCGTCTGGAGAAGCTGGGAATGTACTGCTTGCTGGGCTCAGCTCTCTCAGCTCCAGGGACAGACAGGGCGTGTGGCCCCAGGGACAGACACAATTGCCGGGTTTTTACGGATGTGCAGGCAGATTGGTGCTGTCACCTGCTGCCGCAGGATGTCACTGGACGGGACATCTGCACCCGGGGAGACTCCACAGAGAGCTGCTGGGCTGGATGCAGAGGCTGTGGCCAGCCGAGCCCAGCTTGTGGCGTGTGAGGCCCTGCACCAGCTACCTCAGAGAGGAGCACGCCTCAGCCTGCAGTTGTGTGTCCCTGGCTGCCCCCAGCTTTATCTCAGCTACACGCAGCCCCCATGCTGGTCCCCACAGCTCACTCTCAGCCCCTGCCGTGGACACCTCCTTATGGCCCCCAGAGAGCAGGGTCTTTGTCCACCACAAGGGACCTTGGGACTCTCCTTGCCACTGGAGATTTCCAGCCCTGTCTGGTTCCGCCCCACAGGCCAGTCCTGGGGACAGTGCGTGGCCAGCAAGGCTGCAGTCCACGGGGACCTCTCTCGCTGGGCACTGTGAACCAGCATGGCTTGGAGGGGAGGCTGGGCTCAGGGTCCCTAGGATGGCATGACCTTGCAATGGAGCACTTTTGAGCGCCTGCGGCCCGGGCCCGCTGAGGCTTTGGTGGAGGCCGTGGCTTCCAGATCTTGGTAGAAGTTGCTGTCCTGGCTGCACCACTGGGCTGTGCAGTGAGCTGTGAGGGTCACTCAGTTCCCAGTGCCTCTGAGCCCTGGCCTGGAATCCCACCTGGGGCTGCTGGGAGCCCAGTGTTAGCCCAGCTGGGACGGCCTCCCCAAAGGAAGATCACCAGGGAGAAGCCCCTGCCAGGCCAGGCCTGGAGTGGGGCAGCTCGAGCAGCTCCAAAGCCTGCAGTCCAGGTTCTAGCAGGGTCGTGCAGGTGGCCCCTCGTGGCCACCACCAGCTGGGCTCCGTAGGGGAGGAGCTGGGAGGGCCCAGTCCCTTCCAAGGCTAGGTCTCAATCTGGCTCTGTGGGTGCTGGTGCAGGGTTGGAGGTGGGCAGGGTGCCAGCCGGCAGTGGCCCTGCTCAAGGCTGGGCTCAGCTAGGGGTGGCTGCCGGGGCACTGCAGAGCCCTGCCAGGCCCCCCGAGGGAGGAGCAGAGGGTCTCCGGCAGGGGCTGCTGGCCTCAGGGGATGAGTGGGAGCCCAGTGTTGTGGGGGATGCCGGGAGGACAGGGGACATATAGAAGGAGCGCATCCATGTCCTCAGCTGGGGGCTCTGAGCTGCCGCAGAGGGGACACTGAGGCCCGTGGCGAGGGGCGAGAGGCCATAGCCACTGTGGACAGAGATACACTGCAGAGACCGCGCCTCTCCCGAGTGGTGGTCATTTCCCTAACTCCTGCTTTGTCATTAAAGCAGCATGAGGCTGTGGAGCTGAGCGAGGTCACAGGGCTGCGAGGAGATTCGAATGAGGCCATTATGCCGGGCTCTAATGTCCTGCGGCCGCCAAGCACCAGCTACCGCCATCAAGCATCCGGGACACTCCAATTTCCGGCTGTCCGGCGGCGATCCTATCGGGGCCTGAGTGATCGCCTCTCCGTGGGCGGCCGAGGCGCGGGGCAGTCAGCGGCCGCCTGTCCACCTGTCCCCACCATTCCCTCGGGCTGCCTCAAGGGTGGGGGTGTGAGGAGTGGCAGCAGCCCTTTGTCACCCCCTTTATGAAGGCCCCACCCCCCCAGAATGGACAGCTAGGAGCTGAGGCCCTGAGTCCCCTGTGACACCAGCACACAGGGCTCCGGGCAGTGTAAATTTTATTGGAACCCAATGGAGCCCCTGTCCTTGGGAAGGGACCCAGCCCTGGCTGTCCTGGTGAGCAGAAAGTGTGCCACATTGCCACGACCTGCAGCGACCCATGCTGAACCCAGGTGGCCTGGGCCCTGGGCGTGGAGAGGCATTGGCACAGAGGGGACCGGGTAGCGGGTGGTGGCGAACGCTTGAGCACAGCCCGGACAGAGGACAGGACGGGGCAGAGGTGGGAAAGCCTTGCGCTTAGGCATAGGGAAGCCAGCCGCACCGAGCTCCTGCAGTCAGCAGGACAGCACCTGGCTGCCTGTCTCTCCGTCCTTCCGTCCTTTGCTGGCCTGGAGCTGCCGCTGGCTGCTGAGCCAGGGCAGGGCTCTTAGGGTGCGACCTCCGGCCACAGACCTGCGGGCAGTGGGTGATGTGCAGCTCTTCCACCAGCCGGCCACCTTCTGGTCCTCCCTGGCCAGGAGACAGGCCAGTGGAGGCCCGTGGGGGACAGAAGCCTGCTCAGACTGCCAGGTGGGACTGTGTCAGGGATCCTCCGCAGCCTAGTGGAGGCATAGGGGCCCTGGGGGCTCAGGTGCCCACCTCCCACAGGTGGCCACCCCTCCACCTCTGCCAGCGCTGGCCTCAGCCCGTGATACTCCTCTGCTTCCCCTTTGCCTCTAATGGCCCCGGTCCCCACCCCAATCCCTGAGTCTTTTCGTGGCCCTACTGACACACAGCCACTTATACTTGGGCTTCTTCAAAGTGTGTCACTCTGTGGGTGCATTAGACTGACCTTACACCCCTGAAGGATTGAGGAGTTCTTTGGGTCCCTGGGCCATGAACTGGGCAGAATGGAGGCAGCAGTGAGCACCTCTTGGGCTTTCGTGCTCTGTGCAGAAGGCTGGCCGGCCCCTCCAGTCACTTCCTCAGCGGGCCAGAGGCGCCAGCTTCGCCGTGGGGTGACCCACGCCCCTGGGGTCAGCCTGTCTGTGTCTGGGGTGCAGCTGGGCACTGGCAGTCGGAGCCTCCCAGGAGATTTGTTGGCGGCATGATCGTGAGGGGGTCCTGTGGCCCTCCCTTGCTGTCTGCAGTGGAAGTCACAGAGCCGATACTCACCTCACGCGCAGTTCTGAGCAAAATTACTCTGAGGCGCAGTTGAAAAATACAGCAAATGTTTAAATTACAAAGTGTATTTTGCTCTGCTAGATGGGGGCAAGGGAGATTTTCACTAGCCACCCGTGAAACGCAAGTTAAAGCAATGCTGAGTTACCATCGCACTCCAGAAAGAATGGCTATCATGAAGAAATCAACCAACGACAAATGCTGGAGAGGATGTGGGGAAAAGGGAGCCCTCCTCCACCGCGGTGGGAATGTAGGCTGTGGAGATCAGTGTGGAGACTCCTCACAAAACTAGGACTGGAAATCCTGTTCAAGCCGGCTATCCTACTACTGGGAATTTTCCCGGGGGAACTGAAAACATCTTATAGGGATATATGTGTACCTATGTTTATAGCAGCACAATTCGTGATAGCAAAATCTTGGAAACAACCAAGATGTCCATCACATGAGGAATGGTTGAAAAAGATGTGGTATTTCTATATAATAGCGTATTACTCAGCTATAAAGAATGATAAACTTGAAGCATTTGTGTTTAAGTGGATGCCACTCAAACATATACTCATAAGTGAAATAAACCAGACACACGCGTGCAAATATTGTATAGTCTCCCCAGTATAAGAAATCAAAAGAAGAAATACAAATAAAAAGGTAAAACAACAGCTAAAAAGAATTGAGTCAGATAGTTAGGGTAAACTGAACGACTCATGCTGCAGGATACTAATCAGCTTTTCTTCTGGATGGTTAACAACCTAAGTTTGCACATCAAAAATTGGAGAAATGGAAGGGCTTCAAGGTCAGCCAACAGCCGGGCGTGGTGGCGCAGGCCTGTAATCCCAGCACTTGGGAGGCTGAGGCAGGAGGATTGTTGTGAGTTCGAGACCAGCCTGAGCTACAAAGTGAGCTTAAGGCCAGCCTGAACTGTATAGTGAGACCCTGTCTCGAAAAAAAAAAAAAAAAAAAAAAAAAAAAAAAAAAGGTCAGCCAACATTTTGGCCCTAGCCTTTCAAGGTCAGCAAAGACTCAGACATAGAAGAATCTGTACTATAACATCATGGAACTCAGTTGTGCCCCAAATTTTCTGATCAGGGAGGTTATGGAGCCACAGAGGAATGCGATCGATGATGTACAGTGTGCCTAAGGAGAGTCACATGGAGAGAAAACTTGCTCTCAGGCTTCCACGGAGAGTAAATTGGTCAAGCAATGGCCATGACTCATCCACATGGCTGACACTGACAAGGGATCTAGAGTGAGGTACAGGGATACAGGATAAACCCAGAGGGGTCTTGACTGACCTCATCAGATACAAAAGTTACAGTTTTTGTTATGTAGGTCTTGCTTTATCTAGGTCTTAACCATCCAGCAGAAAAGTATAAAAATGAGGTATATAAAATAAGGCCATAATAATAAGCTGAGCTGTAAAGGGCTCTAGTCAACAACTTCTTCGGATGACCCACTATTACTGTGGACTGCTGGACTCTGTTGGATTGTTTTGCTGAGTTCAAGCACCTGTAATAATTGAATGACAATAGAATACATATCTTTGACAAGACTAAACAAAAAAAAGGGGATACAAAGGAAGGACCATTCTGTGTTTGTATAAACAGTACAGTTAGGATAAATATGCAGTACTTTTGCATAATTTTATGAGAATAAAGATTTGCACTAATAGTATTTGGACAGGATATCATGTCTGCTTCTTGTACTATGGATAACCACTAGGAAGTTAACGATGCAAAAAGTATTAATTATTGAAACTGTATTGTAATTCAGCTTTAAGAAAAAGATAGGTATCCAGCTACACTCTCTTAATTCATTGATCAGAGGCATCTGCTCTAATAGTGTTCGTAGCTAGAGTATCATGTATGCACCTTGTACAACAAAAAGCCACTATGAAAACAATGTGGAATGTATTAATTAATGAATCTGTCTTACTAATTTGATTTGAAACTGTCTCATTGCTACTTGTTCTTCAATTAAAAAAAAGAAAGAAGAAGAACGCATGGGCGCAAGGCGTCAGCAGCAACGGCAGGTGACGGAGCACAGGAGAGCCGCGTCCTCAGCGTGTCACTCCCACACGGGTTGCCCTCTCACTTGCATTCTTGCATAGCACTGTAACCAGCGTGTGCCTGTCTGCCTGTGCTAAGTCACGGTTACGTACCTATCAGCCCCGCACCTGTGCTAGGCAAGCGGGGCCGCGGCCCTGGGTGGCCAGTCTGCGTGGTTCTCCGCAGTGTTATGGTGACGCACGGCTGCGAGTCCTCCGGGTCCTCCCCTTGCTGTGCGCACACTGCTTCCCTCATCCCTGCTGCTGCCAGAAGCAGCTCTGGAGTCCTCTTTCCTGCGGGTCTTCAGTTGTGCTGTCGTGGCCTTGATGTCCAGGGTGGAAGTGAATGTGTTGATTCCTCGTGGCCAGTTCGGCTTTGGGGAAGAGCCAGCAGTCATGTGGTGCCAATCTAGGGCTGCCTTTCTGGGGGTGGCAGCAGGTGCAGCTTGCCGGCCACACCCCATGCAGATGCGCAGGAGAGCACCCCACACCTGCTGCAGGGGTTAGGTCTAACCCAGCCCCACCGCATGACCACTGTGGGAAGCAAACGCAGACCTCCAAAATTAAAACCTACAGAAAAAGGTGGTGGCGGAGAAAGCCTTGAGAAGGCTGGTGTTCAAAGTGAGAGCAGGTTTGTAGGTTCCCAGCAGGGCGGCCAGAAGTGGCCTTGCCACTGACCTGAGTGCAGGGGCCACCTGGCCCGGTGGACTGTGGCACGTAGAGTCACTGAAGGAGGAAGCTTCTGAAACACCCCGCGGGAGGGCCCTGCTTTCTCCCAGTCCCAGACCCTGCAGGGACAGGAGGACTGGCAGGGACTGGTCAAGCTGGAAGTCCCCTGTCCTGCTGTCAGTGGCCCTGGAGGGCTGGGCCCATGAGCACTGTCGCAGGCCCCGAAGTCCCTGTGCTCAGGAGGAGTGATGTCTGAATGGGGTCTTTTTAGTACCTGTGCTGCCACAACACCCACAGAAAGCCAAATGAAGTCGGCGTGACTGAGATTCCCAGGGGAGGATGCGGGCTCAAAGGAAAGCCACTGTCCCTGTGCCGTGCCTGCTACGGCCTTGCCTTAGAGTGGCCTGGCAGCCTCAGAGGCCTGGAGCCTCCCGTGGGAACTGGGCCTGCCCCACGTGGCCGGGTTTGCAGCTCATGCGTGGCTCTCCCACGGCTGTCAGAGTGTGTGGAGAGCGGCTGGAGGCATTGGGAGCCCCGGCCTTGGTGGGCTGGGGTGGTCCTCAGCCTAGCCGGTCGCTGGGCCACTTCTGATGGCCCCTGCCTCGGCCATGCACAGGCAGCAGCCCCGGTTCTGGGGTGGCCCTGACATCACCTCCCTGTGACTTCTGCCCAGAGCCGCCAGGACCTCAGCTGGTGCTGTGAAAGTGCCAAGCACCATCCCCAGCACCACCGTGCACCCCGCCTGCACCCGCAGGGGTCTGTGCCCGTGTCCCCCTCAGCGTGCCTCTCCTCCCAGGTAAGAGTGGGCAAGGTCACCACCCTCTTCCCTGTGCGGGCTCTCGCTGTGTCCCCAGAAGTCCTGGGGTTTGGTGTTCACATCGCCCTGAAGCCACCGCCCGGGTCCCCGTCGGCAGCACCCTCCACCCCGCGAGCGCGTGGCCCTCTCTCCTTCAGCGTAGGATCTCCCCATGCCCTTTCCATGTCACCCAGAGCCGGTGATGCCCGCCGGTCTGTCTGTCTGGACCCGCCATGGCCTGCACCACGGTTACTGTGCTCTGCGCTCGGTCGCTGGATTCACTGCCTTATTGGCCCATTTTTCATTCTGCATCTGAGAAACCAGGCTTGAGAGCAGGAAGCCGCACAGCATGGGCCTCACTGTGGGGCCTGCCGGGCAGGGGGCTGTGGCCGAGGGCTGGCGGCTGACAACAGTGGTGGCTGCTTTGGTCGGACGATGGCCCCGTGAGTGGTGGTGTGGCTAGGGTAATGGGGAGGGGGCCGCACGCCGCTCCTGGGCACGGTGGTGCCCTTCTGTGGGTGGCTGTGGGGCAGTGATGTGGGAGACAAGAGTGGTGATATTTAGGGCTTCTCATAGAAAACATTAATGAGAGGGAGAGAGAGAGAGAGCAAGTGCTGTGGGTGGCCGGCCGGTAGGCTCCCCGGGATGCTCCATTATGCCCCCCTCCCGTCCTGTCAGCTCAAATTTGATTACTCCTCCAGCCTGCATGGCAAGGGAACTGGAGCCCCAGGCAGGGCAGCACACCGTGATGTCCTTGGCCAGGTTCTCACAGGCAGGGACTCTGTTCACCTAGCACCCTGGGCCCCCCTCCATTTTAAGAGCATGAGTGATCCAAGCAGGGCTGAAATCTCTAAGGATCGAGGTTGGGGTCACCCTGGACTCTGGTCTGTGCAGAACCCAGCCATAACCCAGCAGACCTTGGCTATGGGATCCAGAGCTCTGCAGTGCAACTGTGGGGGCATAGGCTTTGCTTTCTCTGGGGACCCCTGCTGAGCCACAGACCAAAGCCTGTAGGACATGAGACCTGACCCAGACCAAGGGACAGTGGCTCCGTAACAGGGCCAAGGACCCTGGGTGCAGAGTTGGCTGGCACCTTCTCGAGGTTCCAGTGTCATGTGTCATGAGGTTTGTCCTTGGCTCGGCCTGCAGGTGGGAACCTGGCTCATGGCCCTGTCTGTCCATCCATCTGTCCATCCAGGATGGTGTTGCCTCACCCATGGCAGGAGACAAAGGTCTGGCGGGCTCTTTTGATCCTTTACTGGTGGGGGGTGAGAGCCCAGGAGGCAGGTCAGGTGGTGCCAGTTGGCTGGACTCTGGTGGGAGGGTGCTGAGGAAGGGTTGGGAGTGGCTCGCTGTGTCCTCGCATGGGTCTGCTGGCCTGTGCGTTTGTGCCACTGTGTGGTCTTACGTGCGGGGCAGCAGCTGGCCTCCAGGGCTGGGTCCCTGGCCTCCTCGGCCCACTGCCTGAGAGCACTTCTGTGTGGTCTGCAATGCCCCTTCCGTGATGCACCCCCAGTGGGATCGCAGCCTCCCTTCAGCCCAGAAGGTGGCGCTGCACTCCCTGCCCCAAGGTGCTGGGCCACAGAGGAAGCCCTGCCTGGCCTGGGGCCTGGAGGCAGGGCCCGGGGTGCCAGAGGCCCCAGCCCCGTTCATCAGCAGGAGCCCGTTCACCAAGAGGAATTCACACGCCTGTGCTCATGACGCCGAGGTGCACGTGGCAGTGGTGTCCGGGACACTTGCAGTGCAGCGTGACCACACCTTGGTCCACATCCCAGGAAATTGTCACTACCCCAGAAGAAACCACAGAGCAGCCACTCCTCACCCACCCCTGCCCAGGCCCGGAGCCACCTGTCCACCCTGTCCCTGCAGATCTGGTCACTGCACAGCAACGGAACGGCGCGCTGAGGAATGTTGCGTCTGGTTCTTTCCAGGCCCTCTTGCTGGGGTGTGCCACTGCCCCGCTCCTTCTTGGAATATGGCTGCGTAATATTCCACAGTGTGGACAGGTCAGTCCTCTGAGCACGTCGCTAGGACTGCGGCCACTGGGCCACAGCACAGCCCTGCTAAGCCATTTCCCTCGGTGTCTTTTTCTTGTGCCGCGTGCTCATGACCTTATTTTACCCTCACACTGATCCTGAAGTGTAGGCTCTCAGTGGTTCTCAGATCTCTAATTCCAGCACGTTCGGAGGCCAAGGCAGCAGAATGATAAGCTCAAGCCCGGCCCACATGATGTAGCAGGGCTCTCAGAGTGAAGCAGGACAGGGCAGCATAGCTCAGTGCAGGACGCTGGGTTTAGCTCCCGGGGCTGCCAACAAACACAGTTCCCACTGAGAGTTGGGAAATGGAGGCTCCCTCGGGTTGGCCGACATCCTGGTGTGAAGCGCAGCCAGCACATGGCTCTGCTACCATCCCTTCCACCCCACTCTTCCTGTAACCCTGTTAGAGCTCCGCTTCCTCCCAGAAGTCTTTGGGACAGCTGCTCTTCCCAGAAGCCTTTGGGACAGCTGTTCCTTGGTCCCCACCACTCCTTTTTTTTTTCTTTTGGTGGAACTGGGGATTGAACTCAGGCCTTTGTGCTTGCCAGAGAAGTGCTTGTTCTGCCGAGCCATCTCCCCGGCCCCCCCAACTCCTACCCAGGAATCGAGCTTCACTTCAGTCTGGCTTTGGGCCGGCACATAACTTACATCCGCAGGGCTGGGGAGATGGCTCACTGGAATAAGTACTTGCCTGGCAAGGGCAAGGGCAAGAGTTCAATCCTTGGTTCTGCAAAAAAAAGAACTTCCATCTTGATTCTCTGGGGTTCCTGCCGCACACACAGTAGGAGCTGGTGTTGGGGGAAGAGGTCAAGGCAGGAGAGCCTGCCGCTCACCTCTGTTCCGAAAAGTAGACCCACCCCTCACCTCAGGGCAGATGCTAATTTTCCAATAACTGGGAGAAAAAACATACATACTAGCAGTTAGCAAGTGATAGCTGTGAAGCCAGAGTTATCACTTTGATTTCAACTGGAACTATAAAATTTTATGAGCTATGAAATTGTCCTAAACCCCCTTTAACACACAAACTCTAGTGTCTGCGACTGTCCACTAGGAGATGTGTGACACAGGGGACGTGGCTGCACTGTCCATGCACTTGGTCCACTAAACCTCCCACAGCCACGCCACTTAGCGCAGGAAGCCTAGGCTGGGTGGGCAGGTGGCCGTCTGTCCTGGACACAGGGCTGTCAGCTTCCGAGCCTCCAGCCTGGGGATGCATGAGAATGAGGCACGCTGAGCCCGAGGAGGGACCTGCAGACCAGCAGCATGCACAGAGAATGTGGCTGGAGTCCCCTGGTGTGGCTGGGGCTGGACTTGGGGTGCGGGAGGCCTGCTGGGATCTCTTCCCCTTCCCCTTCTCCGTTCCTCTTCCCCCTCCTCTTCCTCCTCCTTCTTCTCCGAGACAAAGCCTGCCACTGAGTAGCTGGGGCTGGCCTCGAGCCCACTCTAACCCAGACTGCCCAGGTGCTGCTGCCTCAGCCCCCAGAGCGCTGGCATGACAGGCCCACACCGCCACTTCTGCAGGGGGACACCTTTGATACAGTGAGCAGTGTGTCCACTCCCTGCCCTCAAACGCTGCAGCAGAGGGTGGCATGGCCAGCCCTGCTCAAAGGGAGCAAGCCAGGCTGCCCCCTCCGACACCTGGTAAGAAGGCTTCTGAGGGACCTGAGGCTCTGTGCAGCCGGTGCTTTGTCCCCAGGGCTGTGTGCCTGGCCCTGCTGGTCCCCTACTGCTGCTCAGGGCAGGGCTGAGTTGGGGTGCTGCCCTGCTGGCCAGGGGAATACACAGGGGACACAGCACGTCTTCTGGGACAGGCCCTGGAGCTCAGCTGAGGCCTGCCTGTGTACTGCACCTTCCTGCCTCAGCCTCCCTCCCTGGTGGGGTCTCGGAGGGGAAGTATTCCAGCCAGTGAGTGTTTGTAGGGTGTTTCGTGGTGGGTGGAGAGATCCTCAGATTCAGCAGATGCGGGGGGAGGGTGAGTGACAGGAGAGGAGAGAGCGGTGGGGCACATGACCGTGGCCTGGCCCTGTGGGACCAGGAAGACAAGACCAGTGGGCCTGGATGACTTCCCAGATGGCTTCTGTGCCTCTGGGTAGCCAGGGGCCCTCCCTGCTTCCCTGAGACAGCAGGAGAGAAAGAGCCTTCATGCTGGGCATGGTGCCTGTCATCCCAGCACTCAGGAGGCTGAGGCAGGAGGATCGCCACAAGTCTGAGGCCAGCTTGGGGCACATAGTGCATTCAACGTCAGCCTGAACTGCATGGCAAAATGCTGTCTCAAACAAATAAGCAAACAAACAATAAATAAGAACAGCAACAACAAAACCCCAAAAGAAAGACCGCAGGGTTCTGGGGGGTGCTGCTTCCTGAGTGTCTGTGGGCGGCACTGGGGACCCCCCAACAAGGAAGGGTCCTGCCCGAGCCTGTCCCAGCTGTGCGTGACAGCGCGTGTGCACACGCGCTCAGTGGGGGGGTGGAGCTCCAGCCCATTTCAACAGCACGTTGAGCAACCCCTGTGGGGACACTGTCTGGGAGCCAGCAGGAGTCCTGTCCCCAGTGACCTGGGTGGCGGCGGCCTTATCGTGTTTATGTGGCTGGCGGCCCTCGCCCCCAGCGTGGCCGGGTGTCCCTGGCCGGCCGCCCGCTGGCCAGCTCCATGCGCCTTCCTGTGCTGCTGGCCTGCCAGATACAAGTGAGAGCGGGCTGGCTCCCAGAGCCCGCCTGGGCCACTGCTGCGGCCCCGCAGCCCCAGAAGCCCCCAGCGCAGGGAGGGCCCGTGGGGTCCTTGGCCTTGGTTCTGAGACAGGGTGGGCCTGAGGTCATGCAGAGGGGCAGGGGCAGAGGTCAGCCTGGGCCCCCCTCCTAATCTGGGTTCTCTCTCTCGGTGTGAGGGCCTGGAGACCCTGTGAGGAGGGGTGGGGTCCAAAGGTCAGCCCACCAACATGCACCTAGAGAGGGAGGGAGCCATGGGACATGTGGTGGGACTGGGCTCGACTTGGGGCGCCTTGTGGGGGAGCTGAGCACCCTGTGGCCCACACATGTGGGCTAAGCAGATGCTGAGCTGGGACGGCAGGCGGGTTGGGGGGCGGACCGTGAGCACTAGGGTGGGCACCACTTAGAACTTGAGCTGGGGTGGTGGGAGCCATGGAAGTCTGCTGGCAAGCAGGGGGTGAGTTGCAGCCGCCTTCTGGGCAGCTGGGATGGCACCATCCTACCAGCAGTGTGTTTGGGGGTGAGGCGAAGGGGGCAGGGCCCTGGGTCCCTATATGTCTACTGAACCCCACGAGAAGGTCCTGCTGCGGGGGAGGCCTTGGGGACTCACATCTCCTCTGGGTCACTGGAGAGGCTCTAAAGCACAGCCTTTTGCTGTGTAAGGAGTCCCATTCCTCCCTCCAGAGGGCCACGGCCCCGGGGTCTGCCCTGCACAAGGGATCTGCCCCCCCCACCCCCTGCCCTCCACCGGCCTGGATTCTGCTAGCTGGTGCAGCTGTGGCCCTGCTCTGGGGATGGGGACACAGGGTGCTGTGCACCACCAGCAGGGGTGGGTGTGCGCAGCCTCCGGGCCAGGCGCGGGAGGAGGTGAGGCTGTGCCTTCACCCCTGCCCTCCCTGGCTGCGGCTGGAGAGGCACTCGGGCACCTGGCCAGGCACCGGCCTCCTTGCCGTGTGTCCCTCATCCGCCTGCCCGGGCAGCTGAGGACGGGGGCCCATCCCCCACCTGGCACCCAGGCTGGCCTGGTGACTCCCGGGTGGGGCAGCCGCATCGACTGGCTGGGGAGTCTCCCTCACCCGGGCACTGGAGCGAGCGGACGCATTCCCTCCAGTTTCTGAGAGGCTGGCTCCACTGAGAGCCACGCACCCTCTTGCCCGGTCCGGATCCTGATGGCGGCTGTAGGGGAAGGGGTGGGGTGGTGGGCAGGGGGCCAGGGAATCTGCCTGCCCACTGCCCTGTGCCCCGAGGGCAGGGTCCATGGTGGCCACGAGCCCCCTGGGAGGTGCCGGCTCCACGTGGCGGGGAGCAGGCTCTGGCCCCGGCCTCCATTCTCTCCAGACTCCAGGCCAGCGCTCTGGGATGGGCCGGCTGAGCTGGGGTCACTGCGCTGCGGGGGTCATGGGGGGATGATGTACCTGGGTCCCAGCTGCTGCTGTGCCTTCCTTTCCTTGGCTAGACGCGCTTTCACATTCATTGGGTACCTACTGCGGCCACTGGCCACAGCCCTGCTGGGCGGAGCCTTCTGTCTCTGCCTCCTCCTCCCCAGCACAGGTGGGCTGCGAGGCGGCTTCCGGGGGGGCTGATCCAGGGCACCCTTGGCTGCTGCCCTCTTGCCTGCTGAACAGGCTGCAGGGGACGCTCATCACTTATCGGGAGTTGCACTCAGGATGCCGCAGGAGCCACTGAGCGGAGTCAGAACGCTCATGGCCACTGAGCCCGGGCCTCTGCCCACGGAGCCACTCGCCAGGCGCCAGCTGAGCCCCTGACGCTGTCCCCAGAGCCAGCCTTGGTGTTCGGGCACAGTGCAGACGTGCTGCCTTGGTCATGGTGGGTCAGGGGGCTTCCCGCTCCTCTTCTGTCCTGGGGTGTGGCCAGCTTCCCACTGAGCTGGGGTGCCAAGGGGGCCCTGCGCCCACACACGAGTGCTTCGCCTCACCACCCTGCAGCTCTGACGTACCCCCGTGCCTGTACACATGGCTGCTGGCTTGCATGTAAACACTGGGCACGCGCGCACACATACACAGCCCGCATGTGGCGTGGGCCATCTCTGCCTGCGGACCCCAGCTGGCACCGCCTTGCTTGCAGCTGGTGCTTCTGTTGCAGTCCTTTCTGCCACGGACTCTTTCAAGTCCCCGGGCCTGCTCACCAAGATGCTCAAGGACAGCCTGTCTGCCGTCCAAGCCGGCTTTCCAGAGGACTCAGGAATGGCCCAGACTGTGTTGGGCCAGCCGTGCTGCTGTTCCAGCTGTGCCCGGCTGCTTAAAAGGGACAGCAGGTGCTTCCCGGGGAGGCCAGTGAGGCTGGAGCCCAGGCGTGGCACACAAGTGTGGCCTGGGGCTCCTCCTGCCCCCTCTGCCCTTCTGCGGGTGTGGCCAAAACTCCCCAACCCTTAGGACTGACCCAGCCTTGGGGTGCCCGGCATCACTACCGCTGAGATAGGACGTAGCCATGGGGACCACGGTCCCTGCTTTGCCCCCAGCTCTTCAAGGAGAGTCTCCACAAGGTGGACACTTGCTGCCCACCCAAGTGTGACTCAGAAGAGGTACCTCAGCTCCGTGACCCTCACCCACCTCCGGGCTCCGGCCTTCACAGCCACCATCCTCAGCGTCCACTGCCACCGTCAGCAAGGCTGCTGAATGCCCACACCTTCCACGTCACCCCCGTACCAAAGTTGCGGCCCCTGGCCCTGCTCGCTGGGTGGTGGCTGCTCCAACTTTGCCCTCCAAGCTTGGGGGCTGTGCCAGGGAGGCCCACATCTGGAGGACAGGAAAGCAGAGCCGACCCAGGGCAGGTCGGATGGAGGGTCACACAGCCACGCGAGGGCCATGCTGAGCTTCCCAGCAGCCAGGGCAGTAAGAGCAGTATGGCCAACAGCGTATGGCCCTGTTCAGAGGGGCAGGGGGCCAGGGAAGGGCGGAGTCAGTCTCCTCCCAAGGGCCTGCGTAGGGGTCTGCACAGAAGGGGAACCTGGGCACGGGGTGGAGACGAGCACAGTGGGTGCGAGCACACGTGCCGGGGCCCTGAGGCTGCAGAGCCGGGATGCTGAGCCTCGTGGGGCCTGAGACTGTGCAGCCTCCTCCTGCCCAGTGGTCACTGACTGTGGCCCTGTAAGGACTCTGGGCCCCTTCGCTGTGAGCAGTGGCTGGCAACTGGCAGCCAGCAGACCTGAGTGAGGCCGCAGTCTGGCTGGCCTCTGGGTTAGTAGGACCCCAGGACATGCTGAGACCTGCCCCAACCCCAAACACCTCCCGCCTATCTGCAGAGCAGGGCCTGCCCCGCCCCGTACCAGGTCCTGGAACTTGGTGGCTGAATGGTGCAGGAGAGCCTGCACCTGGATCTGGCTCTGGGGGCTGGGGTGGCTTGGGATGTGGCCTGGCACTGGCACAAGTCAACCCCAAGCTCTGAGTTGGAAGCTACTGGTGGCCGCCACCCACTGTAGCCAGGTGCCACCCAGAGGTGGTAGGGCACATGCCTCTTCCCGTAGGGCAGGACCTCCTCCACTTCTGTCCCTGGGTGGCCAGGAAGGCAGAGGCCACTGCACAAGCTGTGCCCTTGGCTGGAAGGATGGTCCCCAAGGCCGAGGCGGGCCGCCCCAGCCTCCCTGCTCACAGGTCTCTCTCCTGGTATCCCTGTACCAGGTGTCCAGGGCTGGAGCCCCAGTCTGGAGCCACTCCTTAGGCAGGGCCTTGAGCTCACAGTCCTGTAGGCCATGGGGGAGCTGGGGACCCACGTCCTGGATGCCTCTCTTGGAGGGAATGGGTGCCCTGGCAGGCTGTTCTGGGAGCTGCTCGTGGGAAGAGGGCCCGTGGTCCTGAAAGGCCATGGGAGGAGCCACACAGAGGCGCTGACCCGGCAACCCTGTTCTCTCCACTGTCCCTGCCCTGTAGTCCCTCGGCCCTGCCTCTCCTCTCTGATCCTGGGCCCTTGCACCCAGGTCTGACTGAGGCTGCAGGGCTGCAGACTCCGCCCGCTGCTCACGGGACCCAGCTCCCTTCCAGGAGGACACTCAGGCTCTAGCTATAGCCCTGGCCCTGGGTACAGATCTGCCACCGTCCCAGGTCCCCCCAGCCCCTCACCTGTCCCCACTGCCCTCCTATCAGAACAAGTCCCCTCCCATGCCCCCTGGGGCTGTGTGGTGGGCAGCGAGGACCGAGCCCCTCCCATCACCTGTGAGTGCTTGGCTCCCCCTTGGCCCAGCGTGGCCAGGCCAGACAGGTCGTAGAGGGTGCTTGGCGGCCCCGTGCCGGCGATGAGTGACGCCCTTCCAGAGCCTGGGTGGTGGCAGCTCCCAGGGGCCTTTCTGTAGCTGCACTGCTGGCTGCTTCTCTCGGTTCCTAGGGCGATGCCCAGGTGGGTGTTCCCAGCTCTGCTGCCCCTCGC
Organism: Ctenomys sociabilis; assembly: GCA_004027165.1. NCBI lineage: Eukaryota > Metazoa > Chordata > Mammalia > Rodentia > Ctenomyidae > Ctenomys > Ctenomys sociabilis. The sequence continues at coordinate 23,592 of PVKA01028488.1, forward strand.
CGGCCTCGTGCTCAGAGCCTGGACACTTGCTTACTAGTCTAGTGGCCACGCAAAGCTTCCCTACCTCCTGCTCTTGGCCACGTAGCCCTGTTCTTCCCAGAAACCCTCACAGTTGAGGCATGCCACACTCCTTTGGATTCCCTCCTCTGACTTGTAAGCTGCACCCCATTCTGCTTGTGGCCTCTGGATGGACAACTCCATCCTGAAGAGAGGGCAGCTGGGCCTCCCTCAGGCCACCTAGGATTGGGGTGCAAGCGATGGGTGCTTGGATGTTTGGGGGAGCAGCACCCTTTGTAGTACCAACCAAGGCAGATCTGACCTTGTTCGTGTCGAGCACCAGGACCCGAGAGGTTGGGGGGAGGTGAGGGGACGCTGGATGCCTGTCCTCAAAGCCAGGTATGCCCACCCTGCAGGCTGTCCTTGTGTGTCACCCTGCTGGCTACAAGCGGGAGCCTATGACAGGCAGGTAAGCCAAGGCCATGAGGGCCGGGGTGGGGTAGGAAGGAGCTCCCAGGCCAACTCAGGGTGGGGTCTGGCTGTAGCCTCCCCGACTTGGCCCTGCTTGGGCTCCTGGCTTGGCCTGGGCTGAGTCATCCATCTGTGTCCTGGGCCAAACTGGCCGCACGCCCCCTGCAGCCCTGCCAGAGCCCTCAGACACGGTGCCCAGGGAGCCCTTCCGACGCCACTCCTTCCCGCTCTTGCTCAGTGTCTCCTCCGCCTCTGAGAAAGGCCCGACATACCGAGCTGGCCTCAGGTAGCCTCGTCCGTCCCCGAGCTGAGGCTCACTGAGCCCTGTGGCTTTGAGGACCAGGCCCTGCAAAGAGCGCAGCAGCTGTGGTTTCCTGATGAGGGGCAGGCGCCCAGGGGCCCAGGGTGCTCAGCTTCCCAGTGGGCGCCCTCTGGGTGGCCTGGTGAGGGCTTCGGAAGTCACAAGAAGTCCAGGATACAGGGAGCAGGGAGCCGAGTCAGGCCCAAGCCACGGGGCTGGGCTGCAGCTGAGTGCGGTCCTAGCCTGGCTGCTGGTGGGGCTCTGTTTCCCATGCTCCTTTCTTTTCCCAGAGGGCTCATTAGGCGCCTACTGTATGCCAGGCAGGAACTGAAGTCCGTGGGACCCCAGGCTGCCTGGGGACCTGATGGGAAGGAAACCCTGCAGGGGAGGGACAGCAACATGGCCCCTGGGTCAGCTCACCCCATCTGCGGGCTGAAATCCTCCCAGTCTCTCATATCTCCCTGGACAATGCAGCCTGGTGGTCCAGGAAGGCAGTATTAATGTCCCTACAGTGGGTCCAGCTAGGAAAAGGCCCAGTGACCAGGCTGGACTGCAGGGAGCTGTGGTGCTGTGAACAGGTCTGAACAGGCATCTGGTCACCAGGGGGAGGCAGGTGTGGCCTTAATGACCAGCTGGGGGCCACAGGGAGGACTTGAGTTGGGATTGGGATGGGGAGGGAGTCCTGAGGGGGTTGCACTGCTGGCTGGAACCTGTTCAGAGCCCCCATGATGCTGAGCAGAGTTGGGACAGAGTGGAGGCTCCTGCACCCCGTGCTCTGGAGGGTCTGAGCCTCTTTGAGGGTCTGAAGGCAGCCATGGCCCCTCTTGCAGAAATGTCTGCGCACCGTGCGTCAGTCCTCTATCCACAAGCTGCCCGTGGGGAGTGGACCCAACTGGTTGGGTCTCTGCAGGGCTCTAGTACTGGGCCAGCTGGGGGCACAGAGAGCAGTGAGCATGTGTGCCGGGGGTCCAGGCCCAAGAGACTGGGGGAGCCTTAGGGGGCCCATGTCTGGGGAAGGGCGAGCCCTAGGAATGAGGCCCACTCGCAGGGCAGCAGCGGCTCAGCATCAGAGCTGTGAGTTCTGAGCCTGGCTTGCAGTCCCCCGCGGCAGAGGACGGTGCCTGTGTGGCTCACGGCGGGGCCTTTCTTCCTGTCTTTGCCCTCTCCTTGCTGTCCTGGACACAAACCTGACGGAGGCTTTCCCACACTGTGTAGCTGGCAGCACAGAGGCTCAGGGACCCAGACTCATTGCTGGGTCACCTCCTGGCTGTCCCTCAGGTTCTACACCTGTGACTGTGCCGAGATCGCCGCGGGGGCTGCAGGAGGACGGCTCTTCCTTTGGGGGAACGTTGCCACCTGGGATGCAGGACCAGAGGCTGAGAGCACAGCACGAGACGGGGCCAGACGCACGGGAGCTGAGCCGGGCTTGGACCTGTCGGGGAAGGTAAAAGTCAAGCAGGAGAAAGCTCTGGGAGAAAGGAACCGGGAACAAATGAGCCGAAGTGGGCATGTGGCCCCTTCTTGGGGAGGAGGTGCTTGGAGCCGGGCAGAACAGGGTGCCAAGAGCCCGGAGGAGGGTGTTCCTGCGCCAGAAGACCACGACACCAAGGAGACAGAGATGGGGCTGAGGGCCGGCCAGGCTATGTTGGGGCGCCTGGGGGTTCTCACCAGGAAAGGCATCAGGGTGTGGCCAGTCCACAAAAGCCATGAGAGGTAGAAGAGAGATGGCCTTGAATAGAGGCATGAATTGGGTGCGAGACGGTGGAAAGTGCCAAGGTGGTGGGAATTCAGGCAACAGTAGAGTAACATTGACTTTACTTACTTATTTAAATCTATTTATTTGATACAGGGTCTCACTACTAGATCTGACTTATAGTGATCCTTCTGTCTCAGCCTCCCCAGTGCTGGGATTTCAGGTGTCACCACCACACCAGTTTTGATTTTGGCACAGCACTTTAAAAAACAGAGACAAGGAGAATCTTAATGCAGTGAGAGTAGCATGGTACGTCCGAGGGACCCGCAGTCGGACTGGCAACGGAGCAGACACTGTGAATGCGAGGAGGCAGACGGAGACACAAAAGTGCTGGAGGAAGAACCCACCAAGAATGGCATAGCTGGTAAACTGCCTTCTGAAAGTGAGGCAGAATTTAAGATATGCCTAGATAAACACTGTCAAGTTCATCATAATAAAAAGTTAGTGAAGCCGGGCGTGGTGGCGCATGCCTGTAATCCCAGCACTAGGGAGGCTGAGGCAGGAGGATTGTTGAGAGTTCGAGAGCAGCCTGAGCTACAAAGTGAGCTCAAGGCCAGCCTGAACTGCATAGTGAGACCCTGTCTCAAAAAGACAAAAAAAAAAAAAAAATAAATAAATAAAAATAAAAAGTTAGTGGACCAGGACGGGATAGAGCTCAGTGGCCCAGCGTCTGCCTGGATAGTGCAGGTCCTGAGTTTGATTCCTGGTACAAAAAATATAATTAATTGTCCTAAGACAAATATTAAAGGAGGCCCTGCAAGATGATAAGAAAAGACATTAGGTACCAAGGTGAGTGACCAAGAGATGAGGAACAGTAGAAAAACAGTGGTAAAGGGGCCGTGAACACGCTCTAATGTACACAGCATATTCCTGCACGTACTAGAGGACATACAGAAGTCATAAGCACATGTTTATGTTCCATTTGAAATCTACCTGCACAAAGTTATACTTATGAGCCCAGGTTGATGGGCAAATGATGTATAAAGATGTGATTTTTCTTCATTTATGCATTTGGTATAAGATCTCACTACGCAGCTTGGACTTGTGGTCCTCCTGCTTTCAGCCTCCCCAGCTCTGGGATTACACCTGCCCCGGGGGCAGGGCCGGCAGGGGGTGTGGGACCAGGATTGAACCCAGGTCTCTGCACTTGCCCAAGGAGGCACTTAGTCCGCAGAGCTATCTCACAGGCCCTTCGAAGATGCAATTTGAATGACAATGGTAACAAAATTTGGGAGGATGGGCATACAAGGAGCGAAGATTTCGTGCACTGTCTCACTCTTCTCTCATTGCTGAATCGAACACCTGACACTCAGAATTAGGGAAGGAAAGGTTTATTTAGCTCACAGTTGCTGGAGGTTTCAGCCCATGCAAATCTGGCTCCAAGGCTGACTGGCACGTGGCAGAGGGCAGCCGTTCATGGTGGCAGAAAACAGTAAATGGGAGGAGCAGCAGCAGGCTGAGTCTGTCTGCCCTAAGCTGCATTCCGGCTCTCTGCCTGAGGCTGGGCGCAGTGCTCACACCCATAATCCCAGTGGATCATGAGTTAATCATAAACTCTGGAAGTCTGTCCCATGGTTGCATGACGCTTTGGGGGAAATGACTAGACACAAACCATAGCATGCCCATTTAGTTTAAGTGGTGGGAGGGGCCTGGGAGATAGCTCAGTAGAATAAGTGCTTGCCTGGCAGGTGCAGGGTCCTGAGCTCAATCTCCAGTACTGAAAAAAAAAAAAAAAAGGCCTCCCCAAAGCTAGAAAAAAAAAGCTAAAGGAGGAAAAGAAGATAAACCAATCACAAATGAAGAGAAGAAAGAAGTTGTGGAGACAAGATTGCACAGAAAAGACTTGGGCAAGCGAGATAGCTCAGTGGACTAGGTGCCTGCTTAGGCAAGCACAGGGACTGAGGTTCGATCCTCTGCACCATGTGCCCCACCGGCCCTACACCCAGGCACCCTGAGCTGGCCACCGAGACTGGGTGTGGTGGTGCACGCCTATGATCCCAGTAAGGGGGAGGCTAAAAGCAGGAGGATCACTGTGAGTCTGAGCTGTGTAGTGAGACCCTGTACCAAGCACGTTAAAAAAAAAAAAAAAGAAAAACTTTGTACGTGGAAGCTCGTGTTGCTAGAGGTGCTGCACAAGTGAAGAAGTCCTGGTCAGCAGTGCAGACGAGGTAGGAAAAGGTTGCTATGTGGATAAACGAAAGGCAGACAGCCGGCAGGAGCAGTCGGAGCCCGCGGTCTGGGAAGAAGCTAGCACCGTAGCTGCAGGTCCTAAGGTCATCCACTAAATGGTGCTAAGAATGGAGCACTTCATGCCAGTAAGGGACGGTCTCACAATCTTAAAGCGAGAACTGGGGTTCACAGCATAATTCGGCATGGTGGGCTGCTGAAAATGACATCACCACTTCAAAATGACAACCCAGGGAATTGGCTTTTGCTGTCATTGAGTTTTCAACTGTGAGAAAGCTGGCCTTTTCTGGAAGAAAATACCCAGGAGAACACGCATTGCCCAGGAAGAGAGGAAGATGCCAGGCCACGGCCGTGACGGAAGGCTGACCCCACCGCTCCGTGCCGTGGCGGGGGTGACCTCAGCCTGCCTTGGCTCATCACTCCGAGACCCCGAGGGCTCAGAAAACAGGAAGTCATGAAGAATAGGTCGGGCTGTGGTGACCGGGCGTGAAAGCCTGGGTAACAGGAGTACTTTTTCTTGAGCAGCTCAGGGAGGCTTTGTGTCCTCCTGTTAAGAAACATCTAGAGGACAGCGGTTTCCACTCGAGCCTTTCCTTCTCACCGACAGTGCTCCTGCTCACCCACGGGACTGGGAAGACCTGGCGAAGAGGCCCCGCGGCTCTCAGCCCGGCTTCTCCCCAGCGCAGCTCCTCCGCTGCAGTGTGTGGACCCGCAGGTGACAGCTGACTTTAAGAAGCCACACGCCAAGGAACTGCTCCTGAAGCGCTTCCAGGTGGTCTCCAGGCAGATTAAACCCTTAAAGAGTTCTGGAAGGAATATGTCAGTGTCTCTCTAAGGATGCTGAGATCTGCCTGGGAGAAAGCGTGGCCTACAGTTATATGGGAGAGAGAATTTGAAGGCCGTGCTAAGGAGCCCAAGCCTTCAGGTGACCCTTGGTTGGTGACGCTGTCCCCACAGCAGAGTGCCAGGCTTGCGGGTGGACGGTGACGGTGCTGAGGCACTGGAGGAGCAGCACGCCCAGCAGC
>PVKA01028489.1:0-16229 GCA_004027165.1 Ctenomys sociabilis
GTGTTGGATTGTGGTGTCGAGTTCAAGCACCTAAATTAGTTGAATGTCAATGGAGTGCCCACTTTTGACAGGTGTAGACAAAGGTAGGGTTGTAGAAAGAAAAATTCATGATGTGTGTGTATAGACAGTACAGTTGGGATAGATAACGCTGTGCTTCTACATAATTCTATGATAGGCAAGATCTGCACTAATTGTGGTTGGACAGGATATTATGTCGGCTTTTAGTGCTATGGTCATCCACTAGGTAAATAATTATTGAATTTTTGATATAATTCAGCTATAAAAAAACCTGTGAATATAATATCATGTATGCACCTTGTACAATACCAAAGCGTTATGAAAGCAGTTTGCAATGTATTGATTCATGGACTCTGTATGGTTAAGGTGTTTTGAAACTGTCTGATTGACATTTGTATTGTAATAAAATACAAATAAATGGAAAAAAAAGTAAAAAATGATGAAAAGTGACTAATTTTCTCCTCCATGTAATATTTGTAACTTAGTATCACCCTTCCAACTCCTCAACCAGATAACTAAATATGATAATCTCAAATAATGTGTATTTTAACCCAAAAGTGAACCCACTTTTTAAAATTATTAGCTACTCATTTTTACACCTATTTGCTTGTAAATATTTTAGTGCACACAAAGCACCATACACATGATCAGGTGTTAGTATTCTCTTTCCAAGTGTCTGACATTGAGCTTGTGTTAGCAATTTTAAATTCTTCAAATTTACTTGCTTTAAAATTGATTTGGGGCCTTCTAGTTCCTTGTGTTCCTTCGCACTGAATATAACTGTAAAATATGGACAGGATGCATGGGATAGTCATTTGGACTCCATAAAATTAATAGGTTTCTACCTCAGCAGACTGCAGAGCTGAATGTGAAGGTCCATGAGATACACAGTGCCCTTGTCAAGTTTCCTTTGGTTCTCTAGCTTGGCTCAGCTCAGCACACCAGAAGTGGGCAGTAACACACAGAGAGAGCTCAGGAGAATCCCTGTGGTTCTAACTTGAAAATCATGAAATTGGGGACCTAGCACCATTCAAATATAGTATTGAAACAATTTGGAAACATTTATTCCTCTTTTTCTCTCTTACTCCATCCTACCCCCAAGCACCCTCATTATTCCCATCCAGCAGTAGCAGTGATATCCTGAAAGAGTCAAAACTCTTAGGAAGGAAAACTGCCCCCTTTGTCCCATGAAGCACTAGTTCCAAGAGCACCGCATACATTTCATCACTTTTTTCTCTCTTTGTTTCCTATCTCTTAATCTTAGAGGCTGAAACAGTTCTAGTAATCTATACTTGTGCTTGGTAAGTAACTACATCCCATTTTTCTACCAGAGAAACGAATCAAAGAGTGCCTAGGAACCCAGAAGTACTTGGAAAGTCATGAACAAGAGGGAGGAACTCAAGGAAGATGTATTTCCAGGCCCATTTTGCATGGATTATTCTATTTAGTACATCAAATCCTCTGAGAAATGAATCAGCAAATTTCCAACTATTCTCTATGGAACATAAACGACATCTCAGATACTCACAACACCCTATTCAAAATGTTTAGATAGAACCCAAATTACTTGGCCTATAAAGAAATTTTTTTTACATGCATTTCTTTCTTGCATGGAGAAAGACAGTGAATAGACTCAAGCACCATGGTGGAGCAGAGGATGGATTTTTCTGACAAAGAATAGAAAGCAGACATAAATCATTTAGGAAAGAAACAGCAAGCACATTGAAAAAAATTTTTAAAAAGCCATCAAAGAGAGAGAAGGCATAAAGATTGATAAAATGGAAAAGTTAGAACCAAGAAACACAATGATTAACAGAAATTTTCAGAGGGTGGACTTACGAATGTGCAAGGTGCAAACAAAAAGAACCAGTGAACCAGAGATAGAGCAATAAATGGAAATTTTCCAGCCTGAAAAATAGTGCTAGAACATTAAAAAGTAACTCTGCTCTTCCCTTTTTGTCTGGTAAGCTTGGGAAATGTCATTTAGATTTGTTATTGCTCTAGGGGACCATTTAAGGATTAGAGAAGGTTGTATTGTGCATATCAAATAACAGTAGGACCTCCTCTCTTCATCAGCTTAGTGTTAATTGATGACTAAGTCCCACTGCCTCACTCCCACATGCTCCGAGACTTCTCTTGATGCATCGTTCCCTTTACATGGATGATAGCCAGCCATGACTTCATCAGTGCCGTGCTCTGATGGGATCTAAATAGCAAAGACCACCTTTCTCTTCCCCTTCTTTATGTCTCTATTGTTTGAACTCCTAGATTTTATTTTATTTCTTTTTTGGAACTCCTAGATTTTAAAACTGTTTTTTGGATAACTAGTTCTGAATGCTACGCATCTCTCACTGTCTCTGACTTTGTCTCTAACTCTATCTCTGTCTCTGTCTCTTTGTCTCTCTCTGTCTCTCTCTCTCTCTCTCAATCTCCCTCTCTGTCTCTCTGTCTCTGTCCCCTCTCTCTCTCTCTCTCCTATTCAGTTTCCAGCATTTCACACTCCGCTGTTGTCTCAGATGGCAGGATCTTTCCTATTTCTGTGACTCCATAATCCCACAGACTAAAAGTGTGATTTTCCAGCCCAAAGCAATGGTATTCACTCCAGAGATATCATCAGTTTCCTCAGGTGAGACCTCTGAGGATTTTGTCCACTCACAGTCACACCTCTATTATAATAGCTTACAATGTGTCTGTTTGGCTCAGAAAGAGATCTGAAGAGTTGGAAGAAGCATTATGAAAACAGTTTTGTTTTCTTTGCTTACTTTATGGTTACAGAAATTAGCCATTAATTCATTCAGGAGTGTTTCAGTTCTAGTTGGAAGATATCTCCTTGTAGTGAAAAAGTATATTAATATCTAAATAATATAACTTTCCCTATTATCTTATTGCTGTCTTTAGTTAGAACTCTTACTTAAGCCTATGATCAGCATTTCCCAATAATTCTTTCAGTAACTCATCCTTGGATTTGAGGTATATCTTCTGTAATTCCCTCCTGAATAGTAAGAGGTCAGTAGAGTCCATGGTAAAGTTTATGCGATGACAACTAAACTATGAACTAAACGATTATAAATTTTGATTGTCACCAAAGCATATCACAAAAACCAAATTTGTTTTTGTTATCTGATAATATTTATTCTCTAGAGGTTTGAACAAGAACAGAAAGTCTAGACATAAACAAGCTATCTCCTTGTCACGCTAAAGGCTCTGGGGTTTGTGTGCCTGGAACACTGCACCAGTCCTTGAAGAGCCCTTGATATTCTGCAATCGGAAAGCACAGCAATTCTGTGCGCACCTCCAGCTCATCTCCTCTGCCTCTGCTCACCATGCTGGGGTGCAGCGACACTAGAAAGTGCTCCAGGTGCAACTCTCCCCTCCACACTCCACAGTGACGGTGTCAGAATGAAAAATGATGCAAAGAACTTCAAGGCTGCTGTCTTATTTTATGCTGGAACTGGCCTCGAATTTCAATTTTGTACTTATTGTCCTAGCCTAGAGGAATGCCAATGGGACTTTTTCTTAATAGGAACAACACCCACACTTCATCTTTCTTACAGTTCCTGCTATTCTTGAATATATTGTCACCCTATCAATAATAGTTCTTTTTCTGCAGTGTTTCTAGGATTACAGACCACAGGCATTAGAATGTTCTGAGCAGACTTTCTAAACCACAGAGTCAGGATTTTCCAGCTCATAAATTTACACACTTTATGCACTCCCAGAGGGATTCTTAAGCCAACAGTTAGAAGTCTTCTACCCCTGCCCTTCCAGTGGGTAAGCAAAGACTGCATCAGGCCTGTAAAGTTGATGGCTAGTATCATAACATCTACCTCATTTAGGATGCCTACCAGAGATGGAGAAAGGAAAAGGATTCAATGACCTATATATGGGTAGTGATTTTACTTGCACTATTATTAAAAGTCAGCATTAAAACCAATACCTTCCATATCACAAAAAACAAATCTTGTATTACCTGGCGGAAGACACTGGCAGAAGCAGTTATGAGCACTTATTGTGTGCTAGGTATGTGCTTAGCAGACTGTATGGAATATTTAACTTTAATTCTTTTTCTCAGAAAATTGAAGAGGATTTAAGTTTATCAAGTATGCTGTCAGCAAACATGGGTCACACTCTAGATTTCAGCTCATAAACCACGTTCTGATTTCCTTCAGTTTCTCATTTTATTCCAAGAGGAAAGATCTATCAGGTTAATAATATTCCCTAGTTATTGTGGGCTGATCACTAAATAAAACAGACAAATGGAAAAACTTCCTGGCTCCAGGGGGAGGAAAACCCTTTCACAGAATTCAAGATTCTTTCAAGGCTAAGATCTGGAACTTTTCGGGTGGCCCATATTTATTTAGTTATCAGAACAAGGGAAGAAGATATTCAAGAAAGGTGGAACCACTCAAGAACTTCTCTACGTTAGGTATTAAGTTAATCCACCTAGGAGTGAGGTGCCTCAGGCTACAGTCTTTATCTAGTTGAGGGTAGAGCCAGATGTCCTTTAGCTTGTCTTACCCTTGAAGCTTTCTCACTGTATGCACCACTAGAGGCCTCAGTAGAGACCAGTGTTTCACCAAGGTTCACTTGCTATGAATCCACCACCCACTTCTAGATGAGGAGCCTAGGCCTCGGACAGATTCAGAAGTAAACATGGAAAACAAATTGGTTACTTTAAATTCTGCTGAGAGCTGCTTCATAGTGGTCACAACAAAGATGGATCCAGTCTAATTATATATTCTCCTTCAGATGGCTTGAATGTATAAGTGCTTATAGCGCAAGGTACGCTTTCCCAAATGTTTATCATCCACTTGCATTTTCACTTTTCTCTGTAAAAGACATAGAATTCTATAAAATGTAATGGCTTTTCCTAATCCATACACCAAATAGAAAGTGTATTTTCATAAAATGAAATGAACAGAAGATACTCAGATGTCAAGTGTGATGAAAAGGTCACAAAACACTGTTGGTTTCTTGCTCAAGACTCATCCATAACTTCGTAATGATGAACTATAAGCTGACATGGTAATTTGCTTGTACATTCAGTACTGTGTAGGACTCTGGAGTACTTTCCTTCCTCATTATCTTTGGGGTTCTGTTTGTGTGTGGGCCATGTACATATGCTCCAGCCAGCCACTCTTCAAGTCATTTATATCTTCTGTTTCCTACAAACTTGTAATTACTTATGATTCCCTGGATGTGAGAACAAAGCTCTTCCTGAGAGTTCTACAGAAGACTTTAAACATGAAGGCCAAGCAGTTCTGCATTAGCCTCCCATCTCCGCGAACAAGCAACCAGAGAAGTTTACTGAGTTTGGCTGAACTTCCTGAGATTCTCTATTTCTCACCAGTTTTACTTTTCCTCCATAGTACAGTACTTGAAATTCTGTGCACTCATAAGACTGTCCCATTTGTGGATACAATTGCATATGATTTTTAAAAATTTTTTAAAAGAGAGCAGAAAACAGTACTAAAACAGAAAAATTACAAGCGATACAGAATTTCACTTAAGAAAATAATATGATTGCATAGCATTGGCTATAATGCATAGTGGCGTCTTCCAACTGGTTGTTCATGTTACGAGGTATAACTATGTGAAATTGAAGAAAGAAAGAAATGTATAAGAAATTAAGGAGAGAAAAAGGGTCAAATCATTGAAAAAAAAGGAAATAAAACAAATTAAGCATTAACTGATCTTTTCCATAGACCAGCAGTGATCTTCATTGTATATGCTGTTTTATCTGCCTAAAAACCTTTTGCCTATCTATTAAAATTTCCAGGGGACAACTCCACTTTAGCTTGTCAACAACACTTTTTAACCCAGTGTCAGCAGAATCGGTCACTTGCCCTCCTGTCCAGTGCTTGTGCCCGTCAGTCACTGCATTGGTGCTCTGCATGTAAGACGCTTGTCTGCGTGCCTGGCTGGGCTCTTGGTTTGCTTGGGGAGCACCCTGCATCGGCCCGACACAGTCTGCATTAGCAGTTGGCAGAACAACTGTCCATCGAGTACATCTCTACTTTTAAGGGATTTTTTTTTAAGATTTAGACATTTTCAGTGCAATTTTCTTCATAAAAATGACAATCTGACAGTGGAGAAAGAATCCAGCTAATGGGGATCAGTACGTCATTAGAAAAACAGCATGAATTATTAGATGAATTTGTCACCAAGATGAGAAATAATAGTATTGCCATAGTGTTTCCACATTTTTGAGGCATTTTCCTGTAACATAACTTATTTGATACTGCTAAGGGCTACGTCTTTCTTAGGGCAACTGAGTACATAAAGTTTGCACAGTTGTAAATGATTTGTTTAATAGGAGTCCTTTGTTTTTCACTTTTATCCTCAAATTTCATGCTCACTCCATTTAAGAAAAAAAGAATGATGAATGAAAAGCTTAGTAGGATTCAAGGAACATAGATTTTTTTTTTTCCTTTTACATGGATCTTTAAACTAAAACTTGGTGTGTGTAGCCTATTTATCACAAATAGGTTTTATGTTTACAGTGTTTATTTTTTTAAAATGTGTGTTTCATCTGAGATATTGAGAGATGAATTATGATATCACTACTGCTGGATGCTGCTAGACAATATCAAAAACTTACAGGAAAGATAATTTCTGACCATTTGTTAAAGAAACAATATTACCTTTTACAAAGAAAAATTTAAAAAATTAGAATTGTTTGGATTTTTAAATACATTTTGTAACCCTCCTACAAAATGCACAGATGATTCATGGGTAACATAAAATTTTTCATAAAAACATAACTAAAATCTTTTTTATATGTTGAAATTTCCATTAACTCATAAATATACATTTGAGAAATGAGTATGTTACTGTAACTGGATATGTACCTATTTTTATTAAAGTAATAAGAAAAATCACAAAAATTCACTGCTGTATATGCACTCTATATTTCACTTAATCCCAAATATCTTATTAAATTATTAACATTAATTATTACAGCCTATGACTTCTTCTAGCAAATTAAAGCCTATAATTAGTTATTGCTTCTTCATGGAGAAACAGTAAAATGAAATTTCATAATTTTTTGTTCTAATGGAGCAGAATAAAGACAACACCTTAAGTATTCGTTTTTGCTCCAGAGTGCTTCACAGACGGTCATTTGTGTTGTGCAGTTTTTCTTCCTGAGTTGTACACATTGACATCTGGATGAGGTGGCTCCCAAATCCACAGGAGGGTGGAAGGTGGCCATGCACACTGAAGATGACTCAGCTGTACCTTCTTGTTCTCTTCCATCTCCATCTCTGCCCTGGTGGTGAGATCAAAGCAACAAAAGGAAATAGCTCACTTCTCCCGAGAATGTATTCAGACTTGGATTTTATGTGGTATTTATTTTTACTCACTTAAATAGCATATTTTCAGAGCGATAGAAACACAGTAGAACTCAACTGAAAGAACAAAGCCTTCCCCTCCTCACTATGCTGTCACACTCACAGCCTCTCCCACTTACCTCCCACACCAGAGTGGAACATATGTTAGATCTGATGAACCTACCTTGCCACATCGTTATTGTCCAAAGCCTGTACTCTGCATAGAGCTCGCTTTCACCCATCAGAGAAAACTCCTCAGTTTCTGGCAATCACTGATGTCTTTACTGTAACTACAATGTGAGGTTTTCAAATGGGCTTGAAAGTGAAATTATGCATACATCTGTTCTTGACTTGGTGGCTCATTTATTGACAGCATTGAATAATATTCCTTTGCCTCTGTGTGTAATTGCCGATCCACTCATTTACTTACAGATATCTTAGATGCTTCCTGGATCTGGTCAAAAGAATAATAAGCTACAAATATCCATGTATAGGTTTCCGTGTGAACATAGGCTACTTTCTCAATATCCAGAAGTATGATTGCCTGAATCATAAGATTAAAGTACATTTAATTTTGTAGAAACCTGTTGAACTATCTTCTAAAGTACTACACCAACTACAGCTTCAGTTGTTTTAACTTCTTCTTCTTCTTCTTCTTCTTCCTCCTCCTCCTCCTCCTCCTCCTCCTCTTCCTCTTTCTCTTCTTCCTCTTCTTCTTTTCTTTGTGTTTAAAAAAACCCCTGAAGGGTCTACAGGGTGTTCAGAGTCTCACTACTAGATGGGACTCATAGTGATCCACCTCTTCACAGCCTCCCAAGAGCTTGGATTATAGGTGCACACCACCATGCTCAATCCCAATTGCCATTTCAGCACGCCCCAGGGGCAGTGCTGGCACAGCAAACCCAGGGATCAGACCCCCGGTCTGCTGAGCTATTTGGCGGGCCCAGTAGCTTTAACTTCTTATTAGCATTTGATCTTGGCAGTGCTCTGGATTTTGGTTATTCTAAAAAGAGTGTTTTCACTTGAAGAACCTTTTTTGTATGCTTATTTGTTGTCTGTTTATCTTCTTTGATGACATGTCTATTTAGGTGACGTCACCCTTATTCAGACCTTCAGTGTTTCTCAGATGGGCTCTTATGAAGATATAAACATAGTATTTCTAGACTGTCCTTTTTGTAATTGTTAAAAGAAGAAATCAGGCTCATGGAAAATTTGTTTAAAACTACCTTTGTTACTTTTCTCTTGTCTCTGAGACAAAATACCCACACGCAAAGATAAAGGAGCAAACCTTTATTTAGCTCACAGTGGTAAAGGTCTCAGTTTGTAGTCAGCTGGCTCCAGCGCAGTGTGGTATGGCAGAGGGGCAGCAGCTCATCCAGCTGAAGTAAACAAATCAACAGGAGTAAAAGGGAAAAGCCGGCCTCTTTTCTTCCCTTATACGGTATGCAAGACACCCACCCCACTGCTGCTGTAGCACTCATACTTTCAATTCCAGCATCAGACAATGAACCAATCACAAACTCTGCCTCCAAATCAAAATCCAGTCATGAATGCTGCCTCCAAGATGCCCAAATCTAATGACCACATGAGGCTTTGGGGCACATCCATAACAGACACAGACCATAACAAAAGCTAACATAAAATTTATCCTTCATTTTGTCATACTCAAATATTGATCATGCTTTCTCCACATCTTTCTATCTGTGGCTGTGAGCCTATCATGAAATTTACCTGCCTATTGGTGATAAGTCACAACACCTTTTATTATAAACATTATTGTGGCTCACATACCACAATCCAATTTTTGGCTGTTAACTTCCATCCTAGTGTCACCTAGACATTGCCCATAGTGAGACCTTGTAACAACCAAATACACGGACTGGGAAAATATCTTAGCAGCATTTAGCTGGCAAGTGCAAGGTTCCAAGTTTGTTCCCCGGTACCTCTAAAATAAATAAATAAATAAATAAACCAAATACATTAAAAAATCATAATGTGAATATTATATATGGCATATAATATATATTACATATACCTTTACATCTATTTCTAGTACAGAATTTCTGAGTTCAAGATGTTTTAAAACCCAACTATGTTAATAGCCTGCAGTGCTCTTCCCACTCCCTGTTTCTGTACCTGGTCTGGCTTTTGTTTTCATTTTGTTCCCATGTTTGTAAAGTTCCACTTACAAAAAAAGCCCCATCTTACATGATGAATGGTGCGAAAGTCACTTCATATACTTGCTCGGGGCTCAGACTTTGGAGTGCTCAGCACCTCCCAGCTCACCAGGATAATAAAGCTTGGTTCCCTCCACTACTTCAAATTTTAGTGATGTTTTTGCCTCCAGAAACACTAAAATTTCTGTGACTCTGGTGCTTATCAAACATCCACAATGAGTAAATATTTTCTGAAAGTCAGATATAAATAATGTTGGGTCTTTCTCTGAGCTCTCACGAGGTTTACTTCATGATCTGTATCATCGCATTGCCAGCAAGAGCCTGTAAAATAGACCAATTTAACCAGGACAGTTTACACATCTTGTTTTCCTAAGAAATTCCTTGAGTGCACTAGAAGATATAGTTAAGTGTTACTGAAATGGAAAACCAATGATTAATTAAAGTATATATGTAGAAATCCAAGACTCTGATCTTTTTAAAAGTGAAATGTGTTTCCACAATTAAAAGTTTCTAATGACCCAATAGCATAATTTCACCAACATAATTTACCAAAGTAGATATTGGGGAAATTGAAAGCCAGCATAAACTAGATGATCACATTTTTTTTTTTTTTTAGTCAGGGTCTCACTATGCAGTTCAGGCTGGCCCTAAGCTCACTTTGTAGCTCAGGCTGGGCTCGAACTCACAACAATCCTCCTGACTCAGCCTCCCGAGTGCTGGGATTACAGGCATGCGCCACCACGCCTGGCCTGATCATATTTATTTAAAGACATAAAAATAGCTTTATTTTGCTTATCCAGGCTCACTGTTGTACAATCAAAGTTATCAGTCATAAAGGTAATGATATGCAAAGGAAAAGTGTAAAAAAACACAGTTTAGAAAAGATTACTGAAAATGATCTCTGAACCTTAACGAATGCTATCTCATTCGCTTAGGGAATTAAAATGAGAACCTTGTACTTTCAATATTGCGTTAAACAAGTTGGTGTGCATATATGCAAATGATCCCAGTAGGCAGGCCAGTGATTTGATGTGTAAGAGAAAGGGCCTCACAGCAAACAGTGTAAGAGGTACCCAGGGGCAAGGCTATGCTATAGTCTGGGCTTAGTTCTTTCTTTCCCCCTAGTTCCCTCTCAAATGCAGAAAATAGTTTTGCCCACAATCCAGTCTCCATGTGATGAGTGTGCATCTAGGTGCATTTGAAAACTCTCTGTGTAAGTGAGGAATTATCTTTTCATAAGTTCGTAGATTAACTGGGCAAAAATAAATTTAATTGGATCATGCTGTGTTAAGAAAAGGGGATCCAACTTAGAGGTATAATGCCATGGAGAAAGGCAGAAACAAATAGAAAGGAGAAAAGGAAATCGAGATCAAATTACTCAACAGTGTCACTTCCTTTAAAAGATTTCTGTCTTTAATAGTATAAAAAAATCCTTATTGGAAACAAATAATCATACAGAGAGAGCATTCTGAGCATATCTGCTCTCTGAAAACAGATTTGCAGATTAAATGCATTTCATGCCTTCAGTTTTAAGTGCTTTTATTTTTCAAATCCTCTTTGTTCTTTGGTGATATGAAGGATGTCTTGTACATTATTAAAGTTTAGTAGAGGGATATATTTATTAGCCCTGTGCTCTGAAATGGTTCACGCCAACAACAAAATGAAGTATTTAATATATGCATGAAGAAAAGGCATAGCTTTTGAAGATATAAGAGCTAAAACAATGACATCGCTAGTAATGCGGCTCTTGATAAATAAATAAGAGAGGAGCATGAAGACTGGGCTGTCTCTGACTCCCAACGCAGGTGTAATGGAGGCAAGATAAAGGCTCCTTCTTTAACTTCGTTTTTTCATACTGGCTCTTAGATGCCCATATCATGCTTTTCTAGTGAAAATATGTGTCTTAGCATAATGGTAGACAGCTGTGCGTCTCTGTACAAGCTGTGCTGGGGGATACAGGAAGCATTTGTGTTCACTCCTGAGCTATGACACGTGTCAAAGCATATACTGGCAAGCTTAGGCATCCCATTGCATTTTTGCGTATTTATAATATTCATGGAATGCTTGCTTTTAATTTTTTCCTGTAGAATTCACCTAATGCAGTACAATGTCACATGTAAACCTACTTTCACAATTTTGAAGGGCTGACCAAATAGCTCAGCAGACTAAAGCTCCTGTTTAGGCAGACTCGGGGCCGGGATTTGATCCCTGGTGCGTACCATGCCAGCTCCTTCTCCGGGGTGCACCGAGATAGCGAGTGAGACTGGGCGTGGTGGTGTGCGCCTGTAATCCCTTCTCTTGGGAGGCTGAATACAGGTGGATCACTGTGAGTACGATCTGTGTAGTGAGATCCCGTAGACCCTGTTCTAATAATACAAAAAATATAAATAAATAAAATAACTTTGGGAAGTGGTTGAAAGGAGTCATCAGACAACATCTATTAGTGACAGCTTATAAGTTAGCTATGTAAACGAGGTATGTTAGCAGAGTATGGCATAGACGGGACAGAGATAAGAACAGAATGAAGACCGAGGTTCAGATGAGGAAGAAAATGGCAATGTAAATAAATATTTATGGAGTCAAAATGTTTATGTATACCCAAATGACACAATATTAGACTTAGGGCACAAAATACTATCAGGTTCTTGCTGGGATAAATCCATTGGACAGAGTGTGGACACTGTAATTAATGTAATTAATTACATTAATTTTGTAATGTCATTCTCTCATAGGCTATTTTGAAATATACTAATAATGAAATACATCACACCATTCTATCTGCTTCAGTAGTAATTTTCAAATATATATTTATCATGATACTTCACGTTCTAAACTAAAAGCCTTCATAGCAGGACTTCATCACTCTAATTATCAGAATCTAAAGTATTTATGAAAAAGTGACATATGTACTATTGAGACCCTTAGAACAATAATGACACTCATGAGATTTAGGCCTGGAATCCCAGAACTCACTAGGCAGAGGCAGGAGAATCTCCATGAGTTTGAGGGTAACCAGAACTATTTGGGCAAGATGCCGTTTCTAAAAATGAAAAAAATAAAATTTAAAAGAAAGAGAGAAAAAGCAAAAGTTTTACTTTCCTTCATATTTACCTACTCTTGATGACAAAAAGAAAAAAAAACAAACACCAGCAAATAAAGGAAAATTTGATTGTAATTTGCTTATTTGTTAAAAGCTTTGTTTCCAACTGTTGAACTACTTATATACTGTCAGAACATGTGACAAACGAGGAAGAACTCATCATTTCATAGTTGTTGGAGCTTTGGGCAATAGGTGCTGATTGAACTTTCCACACATGGTATGAAACTACATGCCCTGGTAGATGTGAACACATTTTACACCTTGAATTTAGTAATTTATCCTGGAATGCAGCCATCAGGTTTTTCTTCAGGCATTGAGAAACAATATGATTTTGTGAACAAACATTTTACACCTATTTTTAAAAATAAGCCATATGTCACATTTGACAGTCATTTCACTGGTTATTAATTAATGTCACATTTGCTAAAAATTGACCAGCATACATACTATTTACAGTAAAGCCAAGATTCTTGAATAAAACCTTGCAATTTCACAACAGAGAATTATGTAGGACTATATTTGGATTTTAGAAAGACATAAAATTGGCTTCCTTCATAACAAAAGAAACAAAGTAGTATCCTTCTATTGACATTGCACCTTGATGATAAGGTCTGTTCCAAGGCTGGGCATGCTGGTGCATACCTGCAATCCCAAACCTTAGGAGACTAAAGTAAGAGGATCCAGTCACTTCAAGGTCAGCCTGTGCTACAGTGACTTGTGGGCTGGCCTGGACTACTTATAGGGAAGGAAAGCAAAGTAATATTAACATTGTCAACTTTCCTGCATGACAAGAATGACAGTGAGACCAGGCATAGTGGGACACACGTGCAATAACAGCACTCAGAGGCTGAAGCAGGAGGATCCTATATTTCAGGGTCACACTACATAGTTCAAGATGCTATATAATTATAGAGTTTAAGATTAGCCTGGACTACATATGGGATCTTTTCTGAAAACAAACAAATAAAATAATTGATGAGGAATCCTCAGCACAAATTAAGCCAGAAATAGTCAAATTTTACAACAAAAGGTAGAGTAAATGCCATTGACGAGTGATGCAGCAACTATGATGTTATTGAGAACACAAAGATTTGGTCAATGGTTGTATTTTACTCAATCCTAAAAGTTAGGTATAAACTTTCATAGTTTACAAACATAATAATAAGCACAAAATGTCACTGAGAAATTTTCTTAGAGATTTGGGATTGGAACTGATAAATGACCTGTTACAAGTGAGGAAGAGCATCATGTGCCTGCCAAAAGAATTCCTCAGATCCTCCTTGATCCCGCCAATGCCCACCCAGCCCGAGACTGGCCCGAGACAGCAGCTGACTCCAGCAGCCTCCTGGATCCGGCCGAAGCTCTCCCAGTGAGTGCGAATTTGCACGACTCACAGGGATCCCAGATCACTGAGTGTGTGGTGAGTCTGAGGGAGAGCCATTGGCTTCTTCCCACTCGCGCTACCCGGATCCCTGCCCCCAAGCCATCCAAGCCAGTGACTGGCCTGAAACCTCAGGACCCACTCACCAGTACCTCCCTGGATCCCCTGACCTAAAGCCCGCTGAGTGAGTGGGAATTTCCCCGAGTCCCTGGCATCAAAATTCAGTGAGTGTAGAACTCCAGGCCCACTGCGCCAGTGAGACATTTCCTAGGGATTCCCTGACCCTACCCTCGAGGCCCAGTGAGAGCTCCAGGCCCACCTTGCCAGAGAAACATTTCCCAGGGATTGCTGGTCCCACCCCAGGGCCCCAGACCCAGTGCAGGTCGGCCTGGAATGAAAACTCCAAGCCTGCCACGATGGAGGGACATTTCTTAGCAATCCCTGGTCCCACGCCATGGTCTGAAACCCAGCGTAGCCTGGCCTATGAGTAAGGGCTTCAGGCCTGCTGCACAGGAGGGACCTTTCCCAGCCTTCTAGGGTTATGACCTGTAGACCCAGACCCAGCACAGGCTGGCTGACCCAGTACAGCATACTCGGTGAATAAGATCATCCACTATTCTTTTGTGAGCCCAGCAGACCCACCAAAGCCCAGGCCCACCTACCTAGAGAGCGACTGCCTGACACAGGAGGGCTGACCCTAGCAATTTTCGCCCCAAAGCCAGCTAAGATGTAGAATTTTCATTACTTGCTCTGTATCCCAGTTTAGTTCGTGCTCGCCTGAAGAGGGAACCAACAGAGGGGAACCAAAGGAGCTGCAACAATAAAAGGAACTGAACACAACAGCTAGAACCAGGATAGGCATACCTGGATAATCTCAAACTTAATAGACTGGCACCCAAATCACATAACAAGCTAAGGTTATAGCTGCACCAAAGTTCTACACCAAAGGTCAAAGGTCAGTGCTATAGAAAATGACAAAGAGAAGGGGAAAAACAGAGTCCCAGACCGCGAGTCCACCAGGAAGGGCAGAGGACACTAGCTCAGCTGTAATGAATGAACTAACAGATACAGCAGCAGAGGAACAACAGCAGAAAGCCATAGAGGAAATAAAACGAGAAGTAATTCCCCAAATTAAAAAAGAAATATCTGAATACATAGTATCTGAAATAAAGAATGAATTCCAGAAACATTGGGTGGAAAAACTATGCTCACCCAGAACAAGTGCAGAGAGCACTATTCCAGGTGAAATACATGAATTAACAGCATCTGAAGCAAAGAAACAACAGCAGAAAGAGCATGAGGAACTCAAAGGAGAAATAAGTTCTGAAATCAAAAAAGAATTCTTTGAAAAAAAAAAGAATTCTTTGAAGTCATAGCATCTGAAATACAGAAAGAAGTCCAGAAATATACAGAGGAAATCCAACTTGGAAGAAACTCTGCAGAACAAGAATTAATAACTACCTCTAAAGAAGACATGGATAAAAAAAATTGAGGAGATCAGAAATATGATGGATTCATTGAATGAGCAAAACAGAAAAGAAATAGAACACATGAAACACAGTCAAAGACATATAGAAGAACTAAAAATATCAATCACGAGTCTACAAAACCATCTGAGTGAAAGTGAAGACAGAGTTTCAGATCTTGAGGATGCCGGAGCAGCTAGTGAAAAGGTGAGAAAGGATCTCTTAAAAACAACAAGAATGCAGGAAAAAATAATCAATCACCTGCAAGACGATGCCAGGATGAACAATGTGAGAATAATTGGTATCAACAAGAATGAAGGCATCAATACAAATGACATAAAAAGAATTTGGGGGGAAATAATTGCAGAAAACTTCCCAAATATGAGGAAACAATCCAACATTCAGGTCACCAAAGTACACAGAACACCAAATAACTTCAATCCAAGTACAAACACACCAAGACATATAATAGTTAAGATCCCAGAAATTTAACACAAAAATAATATAATGAAAGCTGCTAGAGAGAAGAAGCAGCTCACATTCAGAGGAAAACCCATCAGAATTACAGCTGATTTCTCTACACAAACAATGAAGGCAAGGAGAGCATGGAGCAGAGCTCTTCAAGTCCTACACAAAAAGAAATTCCAGCCCAGACTATTATACCCTCCAAAACTCTCTTTCAAGTTTGATGGAGAAGTGAAATACTTCCACGACAAAGAACAACTAACGAATTTCATGATGACAAAGCCAGCCCTT
>PVKA01028489.1:16329-29424 GCA_004027165.1 Ctenomys sociabilis
GAATGGAAGGAACCCACTAAACAGGACAGTCAATTAAACACAGGTTACAAAGGAGTAAACAATTCCAGTTAATACCATGACAAACATAAGTCAGCACATTTCAATTATAACCATCAATGTAAACGGACTCAATTCTCCAATTAAGAGAAATAGACTGGCACAGTGGATTAGGAAACAAAATCCAACAATATGCTATATATAAGAAACACACTTAACTCAAAAGGACATTCATAGGCTCAAAGTCAAAGGATGGAAAACAATACTACATGCCCCAGCACCTCAGAAAAAAGCAGGAGTAGCAATTCTGTTCTCAGACAACTTCAACTTCAAACCAAGAATAATTAAATGACACAAAGAAGGCCACTATATATTGGTCAGGGGAAAAATTCAAGAGCAAGAAGTAACCCTCATAAATATTTATGCACCAAACACAGGAGCACCCAACTAAGTAAGACAAATCTTTACGGACATGAAAAACTTAATGTCTAAGAACACAATCTTAACAGGAGACCTTAACACACCCTTATATCAAAAAGGTGTTCAACCAGATAACAAATTAGCAAGGAAGTAGCAGAACTGAACCAGAGCTTGGAACAAATGGACCTGGTTGGACATATACAGAGTGTTCCACCCAACCACAGATGAATACACATTTTTTTCAGCTGTACCCAGGTTATTTTCCAAAATAGACCACATATTAGTCCCGAGGTCATGCCTAAGTATATACAAGAAAATAGAAATTATCCCATGCATACTATCTGATCACAATGCAATGAAACTGGAAATAAATGACAAAAGAAACCAGAAAATCCCACTAAATTCATGGAAACTAAACAACACCCTACTCAGCAATCAATGGGTTGCAGAAGAAATTCAACAAGAAATTCAACCATATCTATAATTCAATGAAAATTCACATACAACTTACCGGAATTTATGGGATGTGATGAAAGCAGTTCTTAGAGGGAAAATCATAGCTATAAACTCACACATTAGGAAAACAGAAAGGGAACAAATTAGCGCCCTAATGTTGCACCTCCAACAACTAGAAAAAGAAGAGCAAACAAAAGAATTCCTGAAAAGAATTCTGGTGCACATCAGTAACAGACAGGTGAAACATCACAAGAACCTCCAAAGAAAACAGGAGGAGCAGCAAGACGTCATGTGTGCTCTACCAAAGAGGAGAGGAAAATGACACACGTGCTGCCGTTATAAGTGCACTTATTCATGGAACATGCTGTGGTCATGTGTGAAGGTGGCATCGGGTGTGGTAATTGAGGCAGAAATTACTGCTGTGGTAGAGTTTTGTTTGTATTTTCCTTGTAGTTCACATAGGAATTTATTTCTGCTGCTGTTTGCTTAGATCTTGTAAGCAAGCAAACAGTTGGTTTTGAAAATGCTGATGTCTGTTCTATGCAGTCGTTACATATTTGTAAAGTAATATTTCAGTTTGTTGATATTTTATTTTCCTACTATGAACACATCATTTAATATGATAAACTCATAAAATAATATTATTGACTGACCAATATAAATACTTTTAAAAATAAAAGCAGATGTTATCCACACCCATAATGTGCCTCTTCTAAAATTTTGCCATGATCACCCTGGAGAACTGGTGTAGAGCCCCTTCAGAGGGGAAAGGAGGTCAGCTGTGTCTCCCTCTTCACTAGGCAGGGATTAAGGAGGGGAAACATCTGTCTTGTCAGCAAAGTGTGTGGAACACTCCACCCTCTGTGCTATAGGAAACGGACAGCAGTGCATTATAGAAACTGGTAAAGAAAATAATGCATCTTGCATTAACTGAAAACAGGGCTGGGGATGTAGCTCAGGGGCACAGTGTCTGCCTGGCAAATGCAAGGTCCTGAGTTCAATTCCTGGTACAAAACAACAACAACAAAAAAGACAATCCTGTTTTATTGTGTTATTGCCTGTGTTTCTATCAGAAAGTTTGACAGACAGGAAACACAATAAATACGTGTGGACATACTATATGTGTTATCACTCCCTGTGATCATTAAACAAGTGATAGCTATGTATATGCGCTGATCTTTTCTATTGTGTTAGTGAAGTGATTTGTATGATTCCTTATTGATAGCTTATTGGTCCATCCCCTGCCTTAATTTCTCAGTTTCTTTTCACATCTCCCTCTTGTTATTTTGATTAATTATATCAGAATCTGTTGGACAGAGAATCTCCCCTCAATAACTGACATTAAGTAAATTCAGCAGATTTTACTTTGGTAATGAGTTCTTACATATCAAATGGACAATGACAAATCAAGCTATGAGTAAAGAACTCTGCCCCACAGTTGCTGCTATAATCACCCTAGAAATCGATCCACAGCCCCTGCAGCAATTGGCTCAGAACGGTCAATGCTGGGTCAGCAGCATCCTGCTTCCCTCGCTTTGGCCTGCTTCCACCATGGAATCAGTGAAAGGAGGCTAGCGTGCTCCACGAGCCAGTCCCAGAGTAGGACTGGTGCTCTTGGTCTACCTCTACTTTCCCCATACCTGAACCTTTCCTGTTTTTCCTTCCCTATAATATTTTCCCATTCTCTTTCCTGACTTTAATTCTCTACAAAGACAAGTCATGGTAAGTATTTTAAATCATCACAATTTTAAATACAGAGTCTGTATCTGTCTTCATTTATATAAAAATCATTTAGCTCTACACCATGACTTCTACTAACTCTTGTACTGTATATTGGTTCTATATATGGGTATTGTATATTGTTATAAATCTAACAGTGTTTGGGATATTTTGAAAAACAAATCAATAGTAGCCTAACAGTAGGTAGGCAATTCTATTGATTTTGGGAGGATGTTTGTTCCAAATGACAATTTATCAGGGTCAGCATAGGAAGAATTCCACATATTTTTGAAAATATACAATGGTACTCGGCAGCTACCTAAGCTCTGGATTACTAAAATGACCCTATGCTGAGAGGTAGCTCTCCCTTCCTTGCCTATCACAATGGAAGTTGTTTTCTTTTCCCATCTCTTCCCCTGTTCCAATTCTTTAAAATGTGCACTAACATTTTTAGAATTATTTTATAGCATATTTAGTAGTATGGTGCATTTTTATGTCCTCCTTTAACTAACATGTAGCTATGGAGGAAGAAACTAAAGCTTAGAGGCTATAAGTGACTTGAGAGGTAGGTGTTAGACTAACGGTACCTACCTGCCTTCTCAGATTTTGAAGTCTATTTTCCTTCCTCTCTGTGACAAAACTGTGCAGGTGGCTACTGCTTCATTTTTTTCTCCAATTTGTGCATAATGATCTCTTCTTCCCGCATAGTATTGGAAGGATTTGAAGATACTCAGTTTGGGTTTAATGGATGACTAAAATAAGCAGCTCCTGCTTTGTACTTATATTTGATTGTTTACAAGGGTAGAAAACCTCATTTTATTTTACAAATCCCTAGAATAATTCATAGTTCATACCTTACTTTCTAATGCAATTTCCATATTATCATTTGTGTACCGTTGAAATAAACAGGTAGTGTTGATCATCAAACATTTATAAAAGACAGATTTCCAAAAACAATATCCTGAGTATCTCAATAAGAAATTTTGATGGCAATGAGGTATTGACCTGATTATTATATACATATTCTGCTCACAACTCTTTTAGAATAAATTTTAAAAAGCTAAACATTTTTATACCATAGATTATTATTTTCTTTTTTTCTGTATTTCAGGGAAGGATCTACAGGGTGTTCAGGGTCTCATTACATGATCAAATTTGTTTACAGCCACCCAAAGGCTGGGATTACAGGTGTGTGCCGCCACGCCCAGTCTCAATTGCCATCTCAGAGCGCCCTGAGGCAGGGGTAGGGCTGGCACTGTGGGGGCAGGGCCCTGGAATTGAACCCTCGGCCTCTGTGCCCGCTTCAATTCACTGACCTATTTAGCCAGCCCTTATATATTATTATCAAGAGTAGTTCATCAAGGGTCGGTGAGATAGCTCAGTGGACTAAGCATCTGCTTTGGCAAGCACAGGTTTGATTCCCCAGTCCGACATGCCATGCAGACCCCACCTCCAGGACACACTGAACTGGCCACTGAGTGCAGGTGTGGTGGCACGTGCCTGTAATCCCAGCACTAGGGAGGCTGGAAACAGGAGGATCACTGTGAGTCTGAGCTACATAGTGAGACCCTATACCAAATACATACAATGGGAAAAACATAGTTCATTGAATGAACTTCTTAAGTCAGAGCATTCTCAACATAATCCAGAAATGGGGAGATAAATTGATTGATTGTCACTGTATAACATTTATTTCCATTTGTTTGTTTGAGGGTGCATCAGGAATTGAACTCAGGCTCTTACACTTGCCAGGCAGGTGCTGTGGCACTGAGTTATAGTCCAACCCTCATTCTATAATATTTAAAAACAGACTGGAAAAGAGCATATGCAAAAATAAAATTTTTACAGATAAATTTAAACAAGTCTTAGAAAAATTTGTGGTACTGTTGGTTGTTTCATTTTTAAATGTAAGTATTAAAACAAAATTGAAATTGTAGAGTTAGCCATGTATTGAAGAGTACCAAATCCCTGTTCAAAATATTTAATGAGCAGCAATAGTATTGTTGAAAATGAAGAGCACTTCATCATTAAATTTGTCTCATCAATACAAAAGCCTTAAGTTTGCTTATATTTCTTTTTCCCTGATAATTCTATTTGACTCACAGGCATTTGCAAATAAAAGTTGTATACATTTCTATCTACTTCAAAGCAAGGAGAAAACAGGTAAATGACATAAGCATTATTAGTTAAATTGTGGTGGCTTATGGAAAAGAATATGAATTACAGGATGTTAAATTTAGATCTAAACTGTTCTCTAAAAATCTAATGTGTGCAGAAGCTTTTAAGGTTATTGGACCACAGAAGCACCAGGTGCACCACTAGTTTAATCCACTCATGGCTTCATTTTGAATGTGTGCTTAAGTGATGAGGTGTGCTTGGAAGTGGGTCACTGGGTATGTGAACTGAAAGGGTGCATTCTTGCTGTTGGCTCTTTTCTTGGCAGAGTATTATCTGCCATGCCTTTGCCATGTTTCTGACTTAGAGCCAGCCAAGTATGATCTGGATCCTTTGGAGGCTATGTATGTAGATAAACTTTTCCCCTTGTGAAGTGTTGAGTATTTTGTTTCAGAGGTAGGAGTGTGACTAGGATCAGAAACTGGTACCAGGAGTAGGGCTGCTATTGTGACTGTATCTGATAATGTTGTTTAGGACATTTGAAATTCATTTTTGGAAATTTAGCAAAGTCTGGAAATCCTTTGAAGGTAGTCCTCGTTATAGCTGAAATTATTTTAAAAATTTTTTTTAATTTATTTTTTATTTTATTGAAGTACAAATATCAATCAGACAGTTTTAAGACACCTTAACAAGACAGAATCGATAAATTAATACATTGCAAATTGTTTTCATATTGTTTTGGTATCGTACAAGGTACATACATGATATTCACTGACCACATAAGAAACATAAAGTACATGTGTTGGTATATAAGTCTTGCTCTATCTAGGTCTTAACCATCTAGCAGAAAAGTATAAAAATGAAGTATACATCGTGGGGCCATAATATTAAGCTGAGCTGTAAATGGCTATGGTCAACAACTTCTTTGAGTAACTCACTATTGTTGTGGAATGCTGGACTGTGTTGGATTGTGGTGTCGAGTTCAAGCACCTAAGTTAGCTGAATGACAATGGAGCACCCACCTTTGACAGGTGTAGACAAAGGAAGGGGTATAGAAAGAAAAAATCATGATGTGTAATTTTATTGAGAAACAAATAAGAATGAGAGAGTTTCAAAACCAATTAGTAGGGCAGTTTCAATAACTAATACGTTGCATATTATTGTCTTCTTAAAGGTTATTCATAATACAAGATGTGGACATGATATCCTATCCATACACACTATTAGAACAAATCTTTCTATTCATTGAATTAAGACAAAGTAGCTGTACACCTATCCTAACTTTTAAATATACAGATACAAAATGGTCCTTCATTTCTATCCTCTTTTTTGTTTAGTTTTGTCAGAGAAGGGTATTACATTGTCATTTAAATATTGTAGGTACATGAATTTATCAAAATATTCCAAATTAGTCTGGTAATCCACAATAGTAGTGGGGTCTTCCATAGGACTAGCAGTGTCAGAAATTGTTGATTTGAGCCTTTTATAGCTAGCTGAAATTGAATTAATGGGTGATTATACTGAAAGCTCAGGAGACCAGAATGCTGATAAGAATGTGGATAGTAAAGACTAAGGCTTATAAGATTTTATTATAGATAGAAATAGGCAGTCAGATAAAAGTAAGAATTCAAAGTTATCAGTACAGATACTTTATTACAACTATGAGTGAAAGTGCATTCTTCTTTCATTTTTTATGTATTTAGTGCAGGGTCTGCAGGGTCTCATTACACAGATTGGACTCACAGTGATCCTCCTGTTTTCATCCTCCCAAGTGTTAGCATTACAGGGGTGCACCATGCCCAATTTAAGTCACTCTCTCAGCATGCCCCAGGGGTGGGGCCAGCACTACACACTGGGAATCAAACCCCAGTCCCTCCATCTGCCTAAGCAGGCCCTTTAATCCACTGAACTATCAGCTGACCCAAATATGCATTCTTTAAAGACCAAATCCTAAGATAAGAGATGGAATGACCATATCTATGTACTTCCCTAAGGGATTAACAGCAGTAATTGATACTCTGAATAGGCATCAATCACCTGGGTAGGATATCAAAACCTCCTTTCTAGGCAAAGCCCTTGGTCAATCCATGTATACTTGCTTTCTCAT
This sequence comes from Ctenomys sociabilis, assembly GCA_004027165.1. Taxonomy (NCBI): domain Eukaryota; kingdom Metazoa; phylum Chordata; class Mammalia; order Rodentia; family Ctenomyidae; genus Ctenomys; species Ctenomys sociabilis. Next base: position 23,144 of record PVKA01028489.1, read on the forward strand.
CTGATGCTCATTTAATTAATCAGTTAACCATAGTTGTGTCCCTCCTCATACCCACCTTGTGATTTCCTACTTCATCCATAGTACCTATGGAACTATATTTGTAATTCTATTAGTTAACTTTAATTATATTTTACCTTATACCTTCTTCACATCATGGTTTTGCTCTATGAAATTCCCCTGAGAAGTGAAGTCCCTAGCAAGCCATCGGGGACCTCCTTTGTCTCTCTCTAAGACAAAGGCTCTCTTTCCCATAGTAAATACAACTTTTTCCCTCAATAAATATATCCTACTCCTAACCCCAAAAATGTTCTGAAAATTCATTCTTCCACTTTAGAGAACATGAATTCAGCATATTGAGCATCTGGTAGGCTGGGAGTTACACTATTTTCCTCATATTATTTGGATTACTTGAAAGTCCTATATCATTTCCTGTATCAATTTCGCATAGATAGTGAGACCCTGTCTCAAAAAGACAAAAAAAAAAAAAAAATGAGTATAGCACTCAAAGCCTGACTACAAACCCTGTGCATTTTATTCTAGCAAAGCATTTGTCTACCTTTTTATGTTGCAATACTTTACAGGTGGCTAAATTTTAACACAGTACACTATTTGATCTAGCAGAGGAAATTTCACAGTATCTCAGTGTCTGGGATGTAGAATGGGTACTGGTAGTTGCCTTTAACCAGCTTCACAGTGAGACTCAAGAGCAAATCTTAGAGTCAAAAGATGGGAGAAGTTTTCTGTTTCAGTAGAAAGGTCTCACCTCCAAAGCTGTGGCTAAGGAGAGTGTGATTGTAAACCAATTAGCACTAAAAAGAAGCAAAACACTTTACATTAGGATAGTATAAAAGATGCTATGATGGCACTGAAAAAAATGGCCAGACTCCCTCTATCATGATAAAGGGGAGAGAATCTCCCAATCTGCTACAAGTCCCAAACAGTGAACTCATACTCTCTAACATTAAACAATGAATTGTAGGAAAAGCAGAGGTTAAAATAGGAAGAATCTATTGAGAAAAAAAAAGCCTTCCGTTTAGGAAGGGTATCTAGAAAGTGGGTGCCTGCTTACCCTACTTCTCAAAAGTGTTCATTGAGCAAACCCCTAAGGTGAAGTGATTCAAGGTGGGACAGAATTACGATTAATCAATAAGAGTACAAACATAGTCACTTAGGTCATATTGATCCAATAAAAAAAATCACTGGATGGGTGTGAGGTAGGTATGGTCAAACAATAAGATTGCAAATATAGTTGCCTAGGTAATATTGATTAAACTGAGATGAGTTCAGCAGTTTTGGTCCAGGACTCCAAGGTGAATGAGGTCTATTTACAGTACCAGTTGCTATTGTTTATCTCTAGGAGAAGTATAAAGGTGAAGAGCTAGTGTACTCTTGTTCTGGCCTTTCACAAATGTACCTACAGCTACAGCTGTCTTCTGCACCAACTTTCCAGGGCTCAGCCTTGTTTACAATATTTCTAATGAATTTGCTCTCTATAATAATCAAAATGCAAAGGTGGAAAAAGATAAAATAATTTGAAAGAATTTGTTTTGAGAAGCGATCTCCAGGACATGCTACTCTTTCACAGCTACCTATCTTAGTCTGGGTATCTAGGGAATCAGAGGCTACCACAGTCATAGTCCAAAGGGCCTATGCTACTGGTTAGTCTGACTGCAGACCTTGTCATCATCTAAATGACACTGGCTTTACAGACATGTAGGGTACAAGTTATGGGATCTAGAATGTTTCCATCCAGACTTCAAATGAAGATGTGGAAGGCTGGGTCCCTGAAAGAGTGATGTATGAATCTATGATAAGGATGCAGATACTGAAAGGTAGGTCCCAGGAAGTTGAAGATGCCAGCAATGTGAAACATGTGCTGAGGGAAATTTCTGGCACCGAGGCAAGCCAGCCCCACAGGGACGCTATGCTCAGCTACGCAAACCCTTTGGAAGTAAGGTTATAACCCCTGGTCCTTGTGCTGAACACTGAGCTATAGGGTTTAATGTTTATTCTACTGGGTTCAAGTTGTCCTTTTCTCTGTCTTATTACTCTCTTTTAGAGTGGAAGTGTTGGGAGGATTTGACTTTCTTTTTCATTTCTAAGGGATTTACAACTCGGGTTGCCTTGAATCTCAGCAAATTTTGGACTTGGAGTTTCAGTAATGATGGAGCAATTAAGTCTGACAATTTGTACAGGTGAACAGAATTATGGTCAAACAATAAAATTTGTTGAACTCGATGCATTTTGTATCATGGGCTGGATATGAGTATTTGGGGACCTAGGGATAGACTGGAAGGTTCATATTTAAAATGCTCCCCCAAATCTCACATACTTCAGAGGTGAGGTTTTCAGAATGTGATTGGACCCTGAGGCCACTATACTCATCCCTGGTTGAATGCATTGAAGAGTTCATGAGGGAACACAATCCTGGGAGACAAGGCTCAGTTGGAGCTGGGTCACTGGAGTGTGGTTTGAGAATGCATTCCTCTCTGGCTCCTCCCTTTCCTCCTTTATTTCTGGACTGCCTCCAGAGGATGAGCTCTGCCCTGCCTTCATTCTGCCTTAGAGCTGGCCAATCAGAAACTGAATCATCTAAAAACTATGAGCCCAAATAAACCTTCCCACCTTCAAGTTGTGGATATTTGTTATTTTGTCCCAGCAAGTGAAAGTGGCTGATGTAGATGATGAAAACCAACATTTTCTCATAACTGAAAAGAAGCTAGAAAGCTAATTTTAATGAACTCTTCGTAAGTGACTGAGGCTCTGGAAATGTGATAGAGAGATATAATGAAAATAGCCGTGAGCCGGGTGTGGTGGCACATGCCTGTAATCCCAGCACTTGTGAGGCTGAGGCAGGAGGATTATTGTGAGTTCAAGACCAGCCTGAGCTACAAAGTGAGCTTAATGCCAGCCTGAACTGCATAGTGAGGCCCTGTCTCAAAAAGACAAAGAAAAGAAAATAGCCTTGAAATGTTAGAACCTTGATCCCATTACACAACTTTTACCCCTAATTTCTATTTATCCTTCCAAAGATTTTGTAAAATATTTACAAAATATTGCTGTCCTTTTACAAATCAACAAAATAGGGTTAAAGGAAAATTAATGTTTTGTCCAGAGTATTTGGCTAGCCACTAACAATGTCAGTTAAAACTCTTGATTCTCTTAGGGCCTTGAACTTTTAATCCACCAAGTTTCATATATACAAATTAAATGGTTATTTTCTACTTTGAAATTTCTTATAACTTCTTCTTTTTTTTTTTTTTTTAACCAATTTTGCCTGCTTAAGCCTGGTAACCTAAACAGCTAATATGAAGATAACATTATGCAATGCAGCAGCCATTGTTGAATTCCTACTATTTTGTTTAGTATATTGCTGTATCTTTTTTCTTCCTTGTTGTGTGTTTAGTTCATATTATTTTATATTTTAAAGAGTAAAAATTAAAATTAAAACATAAAAAATACAAGTGATACAGATTTTCACTTGACAAAATAATATGAATTTTATAGTATTTGTTTTAATACATAGTGTTGTCTTCCAACCAGTTATTCATATTGCCAGATGTATGTATACAAAATTGGGAGAAGAAAGAAAAGAAGAGAGAAATGTATAAGATATTAAGAAGACAAAAAAAAAAAAGAAACAATTGAAAAAACAAGACAAAAATAATTAAAGCATTATCTACTTCTTTCCATAGAACAGGAGAAATGCATAGTACAGTTGTCTAAACCATGCTTACATACATAGATAAATGTCTTTTCTCCATTCCCTCTTCTGTCCTTCTCCTCATCTCAGTAACTCTTTCCTTTTGAGTAATTTCATTCTCTTTTACTAGTGTCTATTGTACCCTTCAGGTTCAGAAAATGTAGAGAACATATTTCTAAGTGAAAATCAAACCCACATGTGCAAACATCATATTGTTTCCTTGGTGTGAGAACCTAAAAGGGAAAAATGGAATGGGAAGGGTACTATTTTATATTCTCTTTAAAAAAAATAATAAAATTGAGGGCTGGAGAGCTAGCTCAGTGGTAAGCGCCTGCCTGGCAGGATCCAAGTTCTATCCCCAGTACCACATCTGTACTGATTCCAGAATGCTGGGTATATTGGTACCTCCCAGAAACTGGGTATTATGTTGCACATCTATAATCCTAGTACTGGGGAGGCTGAGACTGGAGGATCTCTATAAATCCAAGCTGCTTAGTGAGACCCTGAATCAAAGATATAAGTTGTAAAAATGAAAGTTAAAATTAAAAATTATATGATTGGAATATATTTTGTGCTAATGTTTCCAGAATTAAATTATTTTTTTGAATTGGTGTATGTTTGCAATACATACTAGTTACATTCCTCTCTTCTCTCTTTTCTCTTCTGTTGATTGCACTTTCTCTTCTCCATAAGGTAACCATTTCTTTGCCCTACAATCTCATCTTATTTTACTCTATAATTCACTTAAATTTTGGGTTTCTTATGCAAGACGAAACATGCATCACTTAAATGTTTGTGTTGTCTTAAACTTTTTTTTTGGAAGCTGATACTTTATTGACTTACCAAATCATAAAAATATCATGGTAGAGGCCTCAGTTCATCCTTCTAATAAGCCTGTTGATCTGGTCTTCTCTATTTCCAGCATCTCCACCTTCCACAAAATGAGTGGTCTTTTTCTACATTCCACCTCATGAAGATAACTTGGAAGCCCACAGGAAGTTATTTGCCTCTTGGAAGCATTTTCCAATAGTATAGATCTCATTAATCAAATCCTCCATGCAGATGGTGCCACATTTACAAAGAGCTTGAGCAATCAACGAATTATCTGTCAAGGCAATTTGCTTCTTGCTGACTTAGCCATAGTCATGCTTGTGTATTAGTTCATTTACTGACTTCAGGTTTGGGTTCCTCCACGCAATATATGGCTCCACAGCATGATAATTAAGCATTGTTGAAATTAATGAAGGGACCATTGAATATTTGTCTAAGGTGAAGAAGCTGCAACATCTTGAAGACCTTTGGGCTCACACCAGTGATGCCCCTGACCCAAATGACAAATGTCAGTTTGGGCTCTGCAGGGACATAGAAGTTGCCAGCTTTTCTCGCCATCCAACCATTCAGATCTCAGTTCTGTACATCTGTCTGTACTCCTAATGATAGTTTTTGGCATTTCCATTTCTTGCCTTGTGAAGCATCTTCTGGGCAAACTTCTTTCTCAGATGCTTTATCTTGAACTCTGTGAAATGTCTTCTTTTTACATAAGGGTTTCTGGCACAGCAAGAACCTTTGTTTCTTTCTCTTCTATGCCTCCATGGTTCCAGTCAGAAAAGAGGAGTTTAACTCTTCATGAACAAATTAATCTCAATAGGTTCAACTGAGTTAATTAATATCTAAAGAAAGTTAAGTTTTAGAAAGTATTTTTATTTTTTAATAATTCTATTGAGAAACAAATAGTAATGAGACAGTTTCAAAACCGATCAATAGGACAGTTTAAACAATAAACACATTACACACTGTTGTTCTAGTGGCTATTTATTGCACAAGACGCAGACATGATGTCCTGTCCACAAACATCACTAGAACAAATCGTTTCAGTCATTGAACCAAGAGAATGTAGCTATACATTCATCTCACCTATTTTGAACATACAGATACAAAATGATCATTCGTCTCTATCCCCTTTTTTGTTTAGTTTTGTCAGAGAAGAGTATTCCATTGTCATTTAAATATTCTAGGTGCATGAATTCAGCAAAATAGTTCAATATAATCCAGTAGTCCATAATAGTAGTGGGTTGTCCATAGGACTGGCAATGTCAGAAGTTGTTCACTTGAGCCCTCTACAGCTCAGCATATTAATATGGCTTTACTTCTTATACCTAGTTTTTATACTTTTCTATGGAATGGTTAAGACCAAGATAAAGCAAGACCTATATAACAAGAAATGTAATTTTTGTATCTGATAAAATCAGTGAAGTCCCATCAGGATTTATCCTGAAACCCTGTACCTCAGTTTGTAGAACCTTTGTCAGTGTCAGCCACGTGGATGAGCCATGGCAATTGCCCAACCAATTAAGCAAATATTTTTATTGAAAACTTTTACTAAAGGGGCCAAGGAGATGACTCAGTTGAATAAGCACTTGCCCGGCAAGTGTAAGGGCCTGAGTTCAATCTCTGGTTCTGCAAAAGAAAGAAAGAAAGAAAGAAAGAAAGAAAGAAAGAAAGAAAGAAAGAAAGAAAGAAAGAAAGAAAGAAAGAAAGAAAGAAAGAAAGAAAAGGAAAGAAGGAAGGAAGGAAGGAA
>PVKA01028490.1:0-29328 GCA_004027165.1 Ctenomys sociabilis
TCTGGCTGGTCTCTGGGGCTGGGCAGGCGTGGGCGGGATCTATTCTTCCTCTTTGGATAAGAGAATATTTATACTGTGCCATTCTGTGTTGTAAGTATTTAACTCTATTTTATGATTTTTATAGTGCTTACAGATAAAAATTTGCTTTGAGTCTTAGAAGACAGTTAGACTTGACCTTTTGAGCAAAGATTGAACTGTTGAGGCTTTGACAACTCTTGAATATGACTGAATGCATTTTGTGTAGTGAAATGATAATGAGCCTTATGAGCATCTGGGGTACAATGTTATATTTAGCTCCAAAAGTCTCTCCTGTTCAATGTGAGGCTTTGGGAGATGGCTAGGTCATGGGCATGCTAATCTTCTCAATGGATTACTCGTTGATTGATTCATAGCCAAATGTACTGTTAGATGAAAGATGTTATTGTAAGAAGTAGGCTCCTGGGAGCATCCCTTCTTCTCTGCATAGTCCTCAGCTGTCTCCTTCCTAGAAGCCATGACTCAAGAGGTTTCCTGAAACAAGTTCTTTGGCCATTATATTTGTGCCTTGGATTAGAGTTGGATTAGAGTTATACAACTATGGGCTGAAATCTCTGAAACCTGAGTTAAAGCAAACCTTTGCCCCCATAAGCTTCTTTCTCAGGTATTTTTTTTTTTTATAGCTGTGAAATATCTGATTAATCCTGGAGTCCTATTATAATATTTTGTGATTTCAGAGTGGAAGTATTAATAACCACAGATGTTCATAAACTGTATGCCAAATTTCTATACTCTTTCTTCATAGCAGAGAAAACAAAGCCACATCTCCATGGGTGGAATGGGGTATGAGAGTATGAGGGTCGTAGAAGGAGAAATCACTCCAGAGGGAAAAAAAAGTTTTCTTAAAATATCTTTTTTTGGGAGGAGGCCATAGATTGAACTTTGAACCTTTGAATTAAGTTATTTTGTGAAGTATTGTAGGTTGAATGTTTTCTCCCTCCAAAACACCTATGTTGAGTTTTGAGTGTTGGTGTGGGAGTACTGGAAGACTTTGGGAGGTAATTAGATTTAGATGAGGTCACAAAAGTAAACTGCATATGACTGAGGACTTGCTATTATAAGATGAAATATAGAACTTGTTTCTTTTCTTTGTGAACCATGTGAGAATACTGAAGTTGGACATAAATTAGGCCCTTGACATATTGATCTTGTACTATCTACCACTCGGAACTGTGAGAAACAAATCTGTTTGTTTAAAAGTTTTCTGGTGGATAATGGCACTTTGCTATAGCAGTCTAATCAGATTAATGTAAAAATTTCTGTCATGGTCATTGTATTTTATTATTGGATGGGATTAAACAACAGCAATTTACTCTTGCACATTTGAAGAGGTCACATGTCTGATTATGGTTTCAGCAGAGGTGTACTTCATTCAAAGGCTCTAGGTGATAGTCTGCCCCTTTCCACTTTCTATTTCTGGTGGCTCAAGGCTCTTTTTGCTTCATATTATATATATATATATATATATATATATATATATATATATATATATATATAGTAGCTTCATTTTAAAAACATCTGATAAAAGACCATTTTAGTTTTTATTACAAACAAGATTACAAGATCATATTTACAGGAAAGAGGGAGATTTGGGATGGATTGTCTTTATGGGTCCATTTTCTGCCCTGCCATAATCTGTGTTGAAGATTACTTCTTTGAGATTTGTACACGTTGACATTCATTAAATACAAGATTTTAAGGAGAAAAATATGTGTTAATGTAGCTTTTTTATTCTTTAAGAATGTTTTTTTCAGGGTAATTTTAATAGAGTTGTTGGCTCATTCATGAAACCTTACTGCTTATCATTTCATTCTTATTGCTTCATTCTTCCCACATGGGAATGCTTTTCAAAAATTCAATAGAAAGTTTAATCAACTTATTCTCAGATACTCTTAGTCATTGCACATTGTCTTAAATTCTCTAACAGGCGTGATCTTGTTTTGTCTTCACAGCAGCAGAGACTCTTAGAGTTTAGGGGCTCACATTCCTTTGGATCTCATTCTCTCAGTTCTAACTCCAGGGCTTTCTCCATTCCTCACAGAAGACAGTGTGGAAGGTTGTGATGTGTCAAGAAAGAAGGAAGGCATACGTTGATCTATTGATGGCTGTAGTCTAAATGCCTCAAAAAGAGAAGACTGAACGCTAATGTTCTCATTGTTACTTGAGAACAGAAATGGTTCCTAGCTAGCACTGTGATGGTTAAGAACACTCTAAGGATAGTTAACCCTAATACTTCACTACTGTTCTTGAATTTCGCTTATGTTAGGACACAGGTGGGTCTGATTGCTCAGCTGCAGCAACTGGCGGGGACCAGCTGGGGAGACAGGGGTGGAACTGCCTCACTACAAAGAGATTCTCCAGCTGGAGCTGCTCTCAAGAGAAGGTGGCGTGGGAGCTAAGCTGCTGTGAACAACTGGGTGGCCAATTGGTTGTGGTATGTACCAGACAGAGAAGGATGCTCTTTACAGATCTGGTTCCAACTGGTTGTTACACAGTATACAGGCCACCTTCAAAGGTGGAGACAACAAGGGTGGGAAAATTATAGTCTGGGGACCAGCTTGGGTAACACAAAGGATGTCATGAACTCAATTTGTAATGAAGAGCAAGTGTCCAGATATGTGGAGTTCTTCACTGTATTTAATCTTGTCATAAAAAGGCAGCTGGCTGGGGTGGGTACAGTGCCTAAGTTTGTTGGCCTTGTCTATTCCTTGGATCATCTTTTGCAGAAATAATCTATTTTATCTCCCTTTGACTAATTACATTGTTAGGAAATTCACAGAATTAGTTTTAAAACAGTAGCTGTTATTTGTCATCTTTATGGTTATAGCATTTTTGATCCAAGCACTGTAAGTATTTTTACATCTCATTTTCTTTCACACAGAACTTATAAGGATCAACAAAAAAGTATATAAAAGTAGCTTTCCTGAAAAGAACTACTGTATAATATAAACATGACTTAGAAAGAAGTCCAAAAAGCATGGAATATCTGATTTCAAAAGCATGAAAAGCTAGTAATTAATTATGGTGAAAGAGAAGAAAGTAGATCGACAGTGTCAAGCCTTGAGAATAACTTTGGCTGCCTTGAACTCTTTATTGAGTATTTGGAGAAATTATTAATTGGAGATTCTGACTTCTTTTGCATTTCTGTATAAATCAGTCTCACTACCTCTTTTACATTTAGTTAACTTAGTTTCAGATGAAGAGATTCAAAACTATATTTAGGATATAGTTTGGAAACCCTTGTCATGATAATACAGGCTGGTCTCATTTACTCGTCTAGGTGTAAACAATCTCTTTCTTGCTTTGGTTATTATAGTCTGGTATGTAAGACTGTGTACATCAGAGTGGTGGAGAAGAAGTCGTAGAGAAAAAGTAAAAATTTCATCACAGCCTAGCCTTATGAATTATGATGTACAATATTTAGTTATTCAGGTGAAATAAGATTTCTGAAGTGGTTTATTTAGGATCAAAGAATTAAAGAGCATAACTAAGAACAATAAAATTTCTGAAATTTTATTTTGGAAATTTCTAAATTGGAAATTTTAAAGGATGTCCTCAAGGGAGAATATTTTACCTCTTTTTTTTTTTTTGTCCCATACCCAATTGGAAGGAGAAAATTCTGAAGATAGAAAATCAGAGGACAATATTTTTCTAGAACTGGCACTGCACACCTATGTTTGGGGAGGAGGGTAGTGGCCAAATTCTCTGAATCACTTCTTACCTCATTCTTTGATGGAATCATAAGACATTTTGCCAGGATTCTGAGGACCTATTGGCTGAATATCATTCTCCCGGCAAAATTCTACACTGAGCTATAATCTGGAAGTTTATTCAGTTGCCCCATTAAAGATGGTAAAGTTATATACTTTATGAAAAATATTCTTCTTTACTGCCTAGTTTTTCAGGTAAGTGCTTATTCTACTGAGTGATCTCTCCAGCCCTTGCCTAGTCTTTCAATAGCCAAGATAACTTACATTAAGTAGAATGCAAGGCCGATTAAACAGAACATAGGATTCAAAGCAATGGTGTCTTGATTTTTTTGGTAGGTGTATTGTCCTATTTTTGATATATTAGATTCAGAAAAGTTAAATTTTAGATTTATAGCACTTAGCTAAATACTAAGGAAAAATATTTAAAAATAGGCATTTATATTTATTCTAAGAAATCAGTCAGATGAGTTGCTAAAAAGAAAAAAGAATAGACATTAATATTTATTCTAAAAATTGACCAGAGAAGATGCCATGTATCAATGCTACTTGTTTGGTCAGTTTAGTATTAAATATTAAATACACTAGAAAATTCTTATGGTACAAATATACTCACAAGTGGTCATTTTTTGCATTATTAACAAATAAGTGTGATAAAAGAAAAATAATTGATATGGTAGAATCTTTTTGAAAAATATTCCCTTTTCTTTATCAAGAATTCCTCTGAACATCTTATTTTTATAGAATTGATGAGTGTCTGTACTTTACAGTATTTTTCACAGGAGGAGGGAAACGAATGATCCCGTTTTGCACTTTTTTGTTTCATTTTTACAACTTTCATGACATTGTAATACATGGTGTAATTAATTTTTTAAAAAGAAGGTTAGTAGTTTTCTAGAACTGCCATAGAAAAATCCTCCTCATTGGATAATTTCACCAACAGAAATTTATTTGTCACAGTTCTGGAAAGTAGCAATGAGAGGTTAAAGTGCGTACTGGCTGGATTTCTTCCCCAGGGACCTTCTCTTGCTCTGTAGAGTTTCACCTTCTTGTGTTTTCATATGGTCTTTTATGTTTGTGTACATGTCTGTGTCCACATTGCCTCTTCTCATAAATAATAGTTATATTGATTTAGAAATTTACATAAAAACCTTATTTTAATATAATCACCTCTTCAAAGACCTTACCTCCAAATATAATCATATTCTAAGGTACTGAGGATTACTATTTCAAAATATAATTTTTGGGAGGGACAATTCATCCTGAATCGATTTATCTTGAGTAACTTGAACATGTATCATATGAGATTAGCTATTTTTGTTGAATTTCTGTCTCAAGAACTTTTATAAATGCCTGGAACCTAAATAGGCAATAAATTAATATATGCTGAATGGATAAATGAATGGTTAAGTCAATGAATGAAAAAAATCAAGTGACAAATACATAAACCTTAGAGTTCTCTGCATATAACAGATGCTACATTTGCTACTTAAGATCATTTATACTCGAATTAGTAAGATTTGAAGAGACTTAGTTATGCTTATTCTAGCATATGGCCATATCAGTAACATTTGTGGGTAAATCTGTAATTAGAAATAAGTAGCAAATAAAATGTATTAATAACTTCAAAACAAAATAATGAGATACACAGTGACTGTGGAGGAGAAATCGGAACAGCAACGGTTCTTTCAAGCCAGTAAAACTTTAAGGGCAAAGATTTGTAATTACAACTGAACTGAATTTAATCTTTCTTGCTAATCACTCATGAGACATTGGCCTGTTTTCATCAACCTAATTGATGGCAGATGGAGCAGATGCACAGCGAGGGTATAGCTCTACTTGATGGCAGACCTATAACAAATGTGTCTTTACTTCTATGCATTAACATTCAAAAAGCATACTCTTTTGTTTGCTTTACATATTGAAATGTCTCTTCCTTTTTGTGACTGATTAAAAGAAATAAAAAGTATGTGTAATATAACAGATCCCACTGGATTACTTACATAAGCATCATGGAATGCTAGATGTATCATAATGTGAAGTACACACAACCCAGTCATCCCAATAGTTCATAGGTAGAGTACTGGGGTGATTAGATTATGAGGGTGGTAACCCTATAGCTGATTGATTGTCAAGGGTGAGATCTGCTTGCAGCTGTGCCTTTTAAGGATGAGCTCTTGTATCTGGCCCCATTTTTTATCTCTCTGCTTCTTTCTTGCTCTGCCTCTTGGCTACCATGAGGTGCACAGGTCTTTTTGCCTTACAGTTTTTGCCTTGAAGCCAGGCAACCATAGACTGAGACCTTTGATGTCTGGACCATGAAAGATAGTTTTTTTTCACTTTTATATATATATATATATATATATATATATATATATATATATATATATATATATATATATATATATATATATATCAGATAATTTGTCCCAGCATCAAAAGCTGACTAATCTAGGTAGTCAGGTTGTGGGACTTAAATTAGTGTAACAGAGGTGTTAAATCCAGGAGTGCAATAGCACCAGGAGAATGATGGTGAGTGTTTAACTGAGCATTATGCTCACACTGTTACTGGGAAGAGACCTGGCTGTGTACTTGGATGTTAGCCTGTCTTGGATTTGGGACTTCTTGAGAGGACTCTTTTTCTCCTTGGTAAATTGTGGATGACACTGGAGGTCTGTGGCAGGCAGCCTCTGAGATGGCCCTCAATGACCCTTACCTAGTGATGGACAACTTCTTGAGAAATTCTTTCTCTTTGAGTGTAGACTGGACCAAATGATTTGCTTCCAATTGAGAGTATGTGGCAGTAATGATGAGCTGTTACTTTTGAGGTTATATTTCAAAGAGACTTTGATTTCTACCTTGGACTCTTTCTTGCATACTCCTGAGGAAGCCAGATAATAATTTTTGAGCCCCTATGAACACACCTACATGTGAGGAACTAATGGCTCTACTCCTCAACCAAGAAGGACCTGAGAGTTGTGATGTCTCGCATGAGTTTAGAAATAGATCATCTTGTATAGTTTTGAAATGATTAAACCCCAGTTTAAATCTTTATTGTAGTCTTGTGAAAATTTTAAGATTTATTTAGAAATAGAAGAATGAAGTGAGTTCCGTCAGAAAATAGAGAGATGTGAATGAGAAAATAAACATTTTGGAAATTTATTTCTAACTAATTTATGCTTGTTGTCCCATAAAAGGAAAATAATTGAGGAGACGTTGCATCCATTAAACAAATATAGGGACTATCATCTCTGTAAGAAGAATGCATCTAGCAGAGCCATGCCAGGTGTCATAAACCACAGAAACTCTGATATAATATGACTGTGCATTGTTATTAATTGCTAACTTCTGAATAATAAATTATACAGAAATATATAAATAATACAATGTTAGTCAAAAGATATCTTTTCTGGGGCCAGGGAGATGGCTCAGTGGAATAAGCACTTCCCTAGCAAGCACAAGGGACTGAGTTCAATCCCTGGTTCTGCTAAAAAATAAAAAATCTTTTCTGGTCAAGTAAACCATAATAGCTTTTGTTGATTGTAATCAAGAATGCATGAAAATAAAATTTATGCTGGAATTTAATATATGAGGGATATTAAGCAATGGAAGTCTTAAGATCTGAAAAAAAAATCAGGAAATATACTTAATGAAATAGTAAAACAATTGTTAGCTTTTTATTTGTGGAAAATTATAATAAAATGTCTTTTGAAGGCAAAATTTTAGGAAATCTATTGTCTTATGCCATGGAATAAAAGTAGAAGTATCAGGAATTTAAGTATTAAAAGGTAAAGTATTTTACTTAAATATGACTGGACAAATGAGAAAAAGAGAATGATAAATTTGAATCTCTATTTTCTTAACGAATGAATGTGCTGTAAGTTTTCAAAAATTTACTACCTTAAGGACTTTATACAAAAGATCTCAACCAGTGTTTGTTATTTCTTGCGCTTCTGAAGAAACAGCAACGAGGTGCCATTTGGAAGCAGAGAATAGTCTTCACTAGACACCAGTGCTAGAACCTTGGTTGTAGATTTTCTAGAACTCAAGAAATAATTCCTGCACACTGCCTAGCCTGAGATATTATGTGACAGGAGCCCAAATGGACTGACTGAGACTTCCTTGATTATGAAATGATGCTGAGTAGACAGTGATGGAGGTCACCCCGGATTCCTGGTTGCGGTGAGTACGATTGACTCTTGAGAGACAGAGCCTGAGTATCCACTGACAAAGTGGGCAATGGATTTGCCGTAACAGGTGAAAGCTGGCTTCATCTCATATTAGACAAGTAGGGCACAGTAAAACATTTGACTAGTTTACTAAGATTTTTCTTAATTTGAATAGATCAAATCAATTGTATTACTGCAATTGTATTACTACAGAATCAATTGTATTACTACAAATCAATTGTATTACTACAGAATGCATAGCTGTGATTTCTAAGTATCAAATGTTCTGGTTTTTATGAATGAAAACATTTCAAAGGACCTCTGAGGAGAAATAGGCTCTGTGAATCTTAATTCTAGAATTTTCCAAATTATCCTGCCTTAACTTGGCACTCCAACTGTGAGATTTTTGTGCTTATTTGACATAGCCTATGAGTGGACACTAATGTCAAGGTTTTCATATTGCTATGGAAGATTACTATTAGAGTACTAGCTTATGAAAAATCAGCTGATGAATAGCAGAGATTGACGTCACATGAAAATATTTTAAAGAGAAAAGGGGGTTGATTCATACCCATCCTCCAATTTATCACTCCAATATGGCTGGTGCTGAAGATAGATGAGTTCTAGAAAATAACAGGCGGTTACTTCAATTGCAACTTCTGTTTCATATATGATATTCTTACTGGAGCAAATCAATACACTCTGACCTGGTGTGAAATTATTTACTGGAAAATATAGTGTTTCTTTTTGTATTTAACTGATCAAAAGACAGTGGTACTTTTAAAAGTTGATGCACTGTCTATGAATAGGCAATTTTATTATATTGATCATATGGAAAATATATTGATCATATGAAGGTGATATGACATTTACATATAATACTTTTATTTGTTCGTTCAAAAATAGCTACATGTTCTTGTTTTGTGTCAGGTACTTTTCTACTTGTTTAAAAAATCCAGTACTAAACTAAAATGGAGCAAGTTTCTGTCTTTCTGAACTAACGTAACAGAAGGCAGAGAATGATAATAAGAAAATAAACTTGTAACTATGCAACATTCCTCATTCAGATGAATTCTGTATGGAAAAATAGAATGGATAAGGGGAATAAGGCATATCAGAGAGTGAGGTACTGTTACATGAGACTGAAGATTGAATGAAATTGAAGAAAGGTGGATTGGTTATTTCATAACAAGGAAACCTGATGAAAGACACAAAACACAGAGTGAAAATATCTTGAGAACAAAGTTCCAGTAAGACGAAATACAAAACGTGAGGAATATGAAAGAAGTAGCTTAGGGCTGGAGAGGTAGCTCAGCAGTCTAAGTGCAAGGACCTGGGTTCAATCCCCATTACCATATGTCCTGCTGGCCTTGGAACCCTGGGTGTGTCATGTCAGCCACTGAAATTGGGCATGGTGGCGCATGCCTGTAATCCCAGCACTGGGGAGCTTGAGACAGGAGGATTACTATGAGTCTGAGCTGCATAGTGAAACCCTGAAAGCACACACACACACACACACACACACACACACACACAATAACCTAAATTTCAAATTGGTCAGATTGGTTGATTTACATTCAATACAGTGGGGATAAGGGAAGAAACAGTTCTCAGAGAGGGCATCTTAAGTGAGCTGAGAAACAGATAATGACTTCGTATAAAAGTGTGGAAAGATCTGATTTGCATGTTAGAAGGACCACTGTAGGTGCTGCATCATACATATAGTAGGGAGAAACGTTGGGAGATCATAATTGCAATGATGACAATAGGACATGGTGATGTCGTGGAGCAGGTTGGTAGTCATTAGGAGGTAGTAAGAAATAATTACATTATATTTTTTAAAGGACAGTTGGATAATTTTGTTGATGAGTTAGATGTAAAGTATGAGAAAGAAGTATCAAGATTATTTTTTAAATCCTAGAGAGGCCACAGTTGAAAATGGCTATCACCCCTTGGACAGGAGGAATTGTAAAAGGAGGTGATATTTCACATTCAAAACTTCTGAGTTATCATGGATGTTGGATAGGTGTCTCCCAGTGGATGCACAAGTCTTCTACCTGAGGCTAACTCAGTGGGAAAGGTCACTCATCACGTGAGACCTGATAGGATGCAGAGTGCACTCTGTGCAGCTGTCTTTTGCCAGCGTCACTCACTGGCCACATGGAGCGGACACAAGAATATAAAGAAACAGAAAGGGAGGCATGAAATTGAAAGCCAAGAGGGAGGGGAGCAAGATACGATCAATAGTTTTTCGATGCAGGGCTTTGGATTTGGGGGAAAATCATTGACGTTAATAGGTAAATTTGAATATGTAAATTAAAAACATTTGTTCTAAAACATGAAACTCAATTAGAATAAGTGAAAGAAAGAAGAGATCTGAGAATAAAAATACGGTCCTCCAACATTATAACAACACTAGTATGTGGAGGGACAAGCAAAGGACTCTGAGGATGCTCAGTTACCTAGGAGATCTATGAAAATTTTGTCTTGGAAGCTAGCTATGAGATGTTTAAATCAAAACGGTGATTCTCCTGTCTTATTTAAAATGACTACTGATAGACAGAGTGGTATTAGCACTGAGACGAGTCATTGTCCTTAGCAATATGCATGTCACTAGTGATCTTAAAAACATATTTCTGACTGTAGGTTAATGAAAGGAGCATGATTGCTATGGTGCGCCAAATCTCAGTATATTAGTGCAGTTAACAGTCTAAAGAAACATCTTCAAATAAAAACATTGACTGATATACCTATATTCTGAAAAAACCAATAAATTATATCATCAAATGTTCATAAACTGAAAGCCAGAATGTACACAAATCTAAAAGAAGATACAAGGATGCTTTGTACTGACTTTAAGTGTCAATTCAGAATCTTTGTTAAGGGCCCTTCTAAGCCCCAAACGTAAAACCAGAGTAAAAGCATGGATATTTTAGGATGGTTTATCCCTTGTATGTTTTTAATTTACATATTGTTACATACTGTTCATCACAAAACCGACAAAAGGAAAATAATCAAATAGGAGACTGGTCAAGGAATTGATTACATACCCACAAAACTGTGAAGTAATACATCAGTATTGAAACTGCAAGCACATGGGAACGTAACATACCACCGAGACAGTGAACTAAGTATATGTAGTCTGCTAGGAAATTCCTGGAATATTTATGAGGATTAGAAAAAAAGCATATGCAGAATTATTCTAATTTTGTAAATATGTCAATGCTTAAAAGACAAACAGAAAAAACTGGAGTGAGGAAAAAGGATAAAAGAAGGGAAAATGATATTTTTATATATTCATGCAGGATAGTTTGGATAATTGTTCTGTTGATTTCTGCCAGTCTTTTGAAAGGAATGACTAATGCTTAAGTTTTTTTCTTTTTATTCTTCTTATTTTTTCTTTTAAATTTCTTATGACTTTTTGCTTTTTTCTTTAAACTAATCTTACATTTATATCAGGTAACCAAAATAACCAATTTGAAGATAACATCATGCAGTACAGCACCCATCGCTGAAATTCCTCTTTCTTTGTTCAGTGAAATTTTGTATTGTTTCTAATGCTGTTCTTTTCTATTACCACTTTATTTTGTTTTATTTTATTTTAGTTTTGGAACTGGAGGTCAAATTCAGGACATTGCATTTGCTAGGCAGGTACTGTTGCCACTGAGTTAACTCCCCAGCCCTCTATTAAAAAGAAAAAAAAAGAGAAGCAGAAAAATAACAAATCTTGGGATATCATTTTAGGAAATTGCTTTCCACCAATTTCTTCATATGCCACTGAAATAAGTATTATTTTGAACAAGGTAGTGCACACTTAATTCAGACACAATTGTGCTTGATTTTAGTGCGTAATGAAGTTTGATCTTTAAAATGTTGATCAATACCAAACTATGAATTTGATGGTCCACTGATTAATGTTAACTAGTTGAAAATCATCATTTTTACAGGCTTTTTTCAACCAGTCCACCTATTATGACTTGCAGATCATGAACTTTGCTGGGTTTTTCAAGTAATATCAAGAATTAATCACCTCTGTAACATTTTTCTCCTAATCACTTTCTCTTAGTATTTCATAAAAACCAAATCTTTTCAGTGCTATAAGAGACAATAATTTCCTAATATTTTTTTCTGACTTCTACTTTAATTTAAAAATATTTCTATTCTATTCATAAATTAGAATATTCTGCTTTTTAGAAGACATGGGGGGCTCCTGTAGCATTCTGCATAATAGTACAAACGTTAACAGCAATATTTATATTTATTTGTGGGACAATCTTACTAAGTAACAGTCCTGTAACCCCTGCAGCTAGAACAATATTGCCACAACTTAGTGGATGACTAGAATGTAGTGTGTAGTCATGGAGTTCACCCCCACTACCAGCAGTGTACTTTTCAGTTGTGTAACTTCTTTCAAATTGAAGCATGGCATATCCATAGATTTACATAGCTCATGTTTCAGAAGAACTGATGAAATGGAGCCATCTAGAATATAGTTATAATGGACCATAAGAATATCTGGGAAATAAATCCAAGTTAGAGGAGAGAATCAAGATGCTCACAACAGTATTTCAAAACTCCTGATTTAAAATAACATTTGGTTTAAGATGTGTTGATCTCATTCTCTTCATATTCCAGCACTATCTCAAAAATGCTTGTGATAGTGAAGGAAAACAGTAGAAGGAAACCTCATGATTCCTTAAAATAAGTTTCACAACCTACCTAAGTTCAGAATCTGATAATTTCCACTGAATTTAAGGTCTACAAATTTGAATTGTTCACTTCTACTAGTGCCCATTGAAACAATGACTGGGAAAGCTTGCCTATGCTATTTCTTCTGCCTTTGCAGTATGACTGGCTTTTCTTCTGGGCATGAACACAGTTTTAGACTCTCTCTGGGAAAGCACAGTACAATTAGGCTAAGTACATTCTACATTCATGATTCCCATAATTTGAAATGATGAAAATGTTGGGAAAGTACATGCCTTTAGTCTTACTTTATGTAGTATAGACAGTACTTAGAAAGCTCTTTGTTAGAAAATATAGGAGTTAATCCAACATCAAGCCACCTAAAATGAACAGTAACTGATGTCATCACTGTAGTCCACCTTGTGCATAAATGTCCTAGGATGTGTGCACAAACTGGCCCCTGTAGGGTCACCACCACTTGTCAGGTACCAGGGCTTGGGAAGATTCCCACAGTGCTTTATGGTATGGACGAAGGAATAGGACTTACTAGAAATCTTCCATATCAAGCTGCAACAAAGAGGGAACAAATATGTATTGTAGGCATATTCTTATCTCACAGAGCTAAGTCGCATGGCCTGATAGTGGTCAGAGCAATGGAAGGGGTTTGCAGTAGTTTGGAGTATCTTCATTCCATTGCTCTGCCTTCTCTGGGGAAAATATGAAAACAACCTTGTCAGCTTACAACAGATCCCTGGGACACCTGTCAGGTTGAGCTTAAAAGACAGCTATTTACATATATTTCCTGGGAAAACTTGGTGATTAGGTCAGCGGGTACATTAGAGATCCACAGGAGTTTGGGGTCTATTTCTCCAGGGTGGAGAAAGCCATAGGTTACATGAAGATTGAGTCTAGTGATAGCTTCTTTGACTAAAGGAGACTCTGCTTCAGTTGGCTTCATGTTCTGACCACTCAGAGAGGGCTGATTGCTGAGCAACTGCTTGTCATCTTAAATGACCGGAAGTCACATACACAACACCTGGCCTCTTTTTCTCACTCTTATTGAGAATCTCTGTCCAGTAAGATGGAAGTTTGTAGATCTACTTTGTTTCTTTTTTTAGAATTAGAATATTTCTTTTATGATTGGAAATGCAGCTCTGATATATGTTATCATAAATGAAAAATGTATAACTAGATAACACTGGAAAAAATTCTGATTGATATCTATGAATATATTACCATAAAAGAAAAATTCATAACTGGACAATATTGGAAGAATTTTTTGATTGATAGCTCTGACTTGAGATAGTAAGTGTTTTACTCTTTCTTGTAAAAATAAACAATTTTTAGTTTGGCAAGAATAACGGTGACTTCAACATAATTCTCTTAAAATAATTAGAATTTTCTCATTGGCTAGGGAACTCGATGAGTTTCTTACATTGCAAAGAGTTTACTGTTTGTAGCAGCTTGAGCAATATTTCTCTAACATATCTAAACATTGTCAATAATATTTTATCTATGAAAAGACCACACATCTGGAGAAGACTGGTGCTCTAGGAGGTTAGGACTCCCAACAAAAGTATAGACAACCATGTACTTTTCCTTCTGAAAATTGTAACTTTTCAGATATAACCTGGATTTGCAGTGCTAGACAATGGGGACTATAAAGAACTGTATTTTTGCTTAATAGACCTAAATCACTGAAAGTCTGAAATGTGTACATCAAAGTATTCTATGTCTTGGAATTAAATTTGGCTCCCATTAAACAGAAAGTAGGACCAAGAAGAACCTACACTTTGTGAGTTTTGGAAAATTAAAAATAATGAAAATACTTTATCACTTCAGTGGGGACAATGTAGATGAAGGAGCCCCCAAAGTCCCTTAAAAAGGCAAAAGTATATTCGAATTTATGAATGGAATAGAAATATTTTTAAATTACTCACAGTAAAAGTCAGAAAAAATCAGGAAATTATTGTCTTTTACAACACTGTAAAGATTTGGTTTCTATGAGATACTAAGAGAAGTGATTAGTAGAAGAAACATTGACTCAAGATGGGAAGGCAACATGAGGGTAGAGGAGAAAATGAGAACTTTGTAGGTGTAGCGAAGAGTAGACTTCATCTCAGGACATGCCACTGCCTGTGGGGCTCCCTTGGAGCTGCGTTTCTCACTTTTCCAAGGAAGGGAATTGGGTAATGGAAATGGTTTTTCTTTCTAAGAAACAAGAAAACAGGACTGCTTTGCACTAACTTAGTGACTTGGACTTTTCACAGTGAAGACAGGTTGTGACAGTCTGACAGACCTCTTGGTGTGTGGACACGTGTCGCGTGCTAACACGTGACTCAGAACTTCTGAAAATTTGGGATCAAGGAACATTTCATTGGGTGTTTTTCCCCACCTCCTCTTCCCTTGTTCGTTGGATGTGTCACCTCTAACTCCTTCTGCCACCACCTTTGATTCACAAGGATGTGTATTTTACAGTGGAACAGCAAGAATGGTTTCTTTCCTTGGTAGGATATGCAGAACTTGGGATATGTGCATATATAAACTATATATAAAACTTAAAAATCAAATTTCCCCTATATACATTTTTTAAAAATCTGTGCCAAAATGTGTTTTCAGAGAAAAACTTACTTTTATACTCAGACTTTGTGCTGTCACTCATGTGGACAAGTGTGCGTCATGACAGCACAGTCACCTCCTGCAATGTGCAAGTGTCACACAGTACCTGCACAAAGACCAGAAAGCCTCCTCCTGTGACTTAGACCTCTTCAAACTTCCTAACACTTGCTAGTTTATGAAGCTGTTCTACTCAATGCAGTTTTTTTTTGTGTGTCCACTGGATTACAAACTTTCTTTAAAAACATGAAACAAAGCAGAGTAGAATTCACATCATTGAAGAGTTGAATCAGTGATGGTGCATGCCAGCTTTAGAAACTCTCTAAGATCGAAGAGAATAAGCAAATGGTGGAAGAGAATATGTACTTATGTTCATAACTGCAGGGCATCTGATTCAAGTAAGCTAAGAGCCCTCAGGCACAAAAACTTGCCTCTCAAGGGAGGAAACTATACTCAAACTTAAAAAGCAACATTTGGGCTGGGGAGATGGCTCAGTGGAATAAGTGCTTCCCTGGCAAGCGCAAGGGCCTGAGTTCAATTCCTGGTTCTGCCAAAAACAAACAAATATTAATCAAACAAACAAACAAAACATTTGGATTAAAAATTTCTATTTCATTTCTACAAAATCCATAATATGATCTTATCCTTAGATATAGCCTTATAACATTAGTTTGGGAGAAAAACCTCAGGGAAATATTGATACTTTGTTCTTATGGAAAAGGTATTAGACTGTTTCCCCCAAATTAAGCAGAATTAAGAGAAACAAGGTATCCTTGACTTCATTTTAGCACTACATAGCATAGTCAAATGAAGTTAAAGGGGAAAATTTTAAAGAAAATTAAGAGCTAAATGTGGTCAAATTGTCTTCTAATTTTGAGCAGTAAAAGCCAATTTCAAATACCCAGGGGCTTAGACAATGTATCCCTATATAAATCAAGTAACAGTAAACCATATAATAACAGCAGGCATTTGAATGATGAAAAGTGGGACCCTGGAGTGATAGTATATGTCTGTAATCCCAGCATTCTGAGAGGCTGGGGCAGGAGCAGCATATATTTCATCCCAGCTGAACAATCCAGTGATTTAGTAAGACTGCCTCAAAATAGAGAAACCAAAAAGGGTCTAGAGATGTAGCTCGGTGCAAAAGTGCTACCTTCAGTCTCTGGTACCACCAAAAAAAAGAAATGGAAGTTAGGATAGAAACTGTATGTGTTCCCTTCAGTAATTTTGACACAAATTCAGGAATACAGCTAAATACATGGTACAGTAGTTTGAAATGACTTTCATTATCACAGAGTAAACATTGTTTCTGTAATATTTTAATGAAATTTTACTTCTTTGTTTCAATTGTTAGAACTTTTCAATATTCTTATAATGATCCTTAAAATTTAAAATAAAAACCAAAATGAATTTGTTGTTATAAACTCATGTTCTAACCTGAAATTTTCAGTCATATTTTATACCATATTGGGATGGAAGATAGCGGTATAGTGATAATTCTGATTTGCAGGATTCAGAATGCTCAGGATTTATGGTGCTGCACTGTCAAGGGCGTACTAAATAACTCCTTTGTTTTAGCAGAGTGTAAATATCTCTGAGAGATTTACAACTATTACTGAGTAGCTCTCGAATATTTGCTTAGTAAGATTTTTTTTTAACATTTTAAAGAAGACATGTATTTTGATTTTACATGTGAAAAAAAAAGAACGTATCAATTTGTAGGGCTAGTGGAAAGGGAAAATCTTGCTCTGATAAGGTCCCATAAAAAATGAAAGTTCCATGGAGTTCTCTTCATTTGGATACTGTATATGACATTTGCTTCCTTCTTGTCCCTGCCTCTGTAATTTCTGAGAATATTAGATCAGGTCTTCTTATAAGAGATACGTTTTATAATTTTTTCCATGTGATTAAATTTAGAAATGTTAGCAAATTTGTCATTCTACATTCATGGAAGTTAGAGTTCTGAATATGACTTTCCTTCTGTGGTTTCAGGTTGTAATTTGTGGTTCTCAGATCCTTCCTACAACTGACTCACTGTACTCTTCACTCCCCTTTCAGGGTAGGAAATAAAAAATCTTAATCCTCATCTACCTTGATGCCACCCCAACTCAACTTTATATCACATTATTTATTGTTTATTTTTTTATTTTTGTTTTATTGAAGTACAAATATCAATGAGACAGTTTTAAGATACCTTGACAAGATGGATTTGATAAATTAATACATTGCAAACTGTTTTCATAATGTTTTGGTATCATAGAAGGTGCATACATGATATTATACTTACAGACATTATTATAGCATATGACTCTTATCAGTAAAGAAAGAGACTGTAGCTGTTCGCGTATCTTATTTTTTATACCTGAATTACTTCAAAGATTCAATAATTAATACTTTCTACCTTGTTATTTTCCTAGTGGTTGTCCATAGTACTAAAAGCTGACATAATATCCCGTGCAACCACCATTAGTGCAGATCTTGCCTCTCATAGGATTATGTAGAAGCACAACGTTATCTATCCCAACGGCACTGTCCATACATACACATCATGATTCTTCCTTTCTATACCCCTTCCTTTGTCTACTCCTGTCAGAGATGGGCACTCCATTGTCATTCAACTAACTTAGGTGCTTGAACTCGACAACACAATCCAACACAGTCCAGCATTCCACAACAATAGTGAGTTATTCGAAGATGTTGTTGACCATAGCCATTTACAGCTCAGCTTAATATTATGGCCCCGCGATGTATGCTTCATTTTTATACTTTTCTGCTGGATGGTTAAGACCTAGATAGAGCAAGACTTATATACCAACACACGTACTTTATGTTTCTTATGTGGTCAGTGAAGTCCCCTCAGGGTTTATCTTGTAGTCCTGTACCTTATTCTGTAGATCCTATATTATATTATTTTTAAAAATTCATTGAAAAGTTAAAAGTACAATCAAAGCCATCCTGGATTACCCCTTAAAAGAGCTTTGACATTTATATGGCTGTCAGCTTCCATTCAACACATGTTGAGACTTAAATTAATCCTTATTATTTCTCAATGAGCCTTTGAGCATGAGCTAAGTTCATGGGCCAGTGTTTTTCAAATACATCATGTTACATAAATAAGAATATGATCCTACTCAGAAAATTCTTTAACAAACATCTTATTTAATCATTTAATCCACTTACAAAAATTAAATCATAATTTATTCATGACAGATGTCTAACATTACTTCTCACAAAATAAAATATTCAAAAATAGTTTATTAAACAGCATGGCCATAGACGTGGTAGTAAAAAGACCTAGAAATTTTTTCTTTTAATTTTCATTATTCTGCCTCCTTTCCTGCACCCACATTTTGTGTCCTTTCACACTTTATTATCTTTACAAAAGGGAGGGAGACAACATACAAAATTAATTTAAGTAAAGGTCTGCCTTACAGATGAAAGCCATTAACTGGCAGCCGTTTACCAAAGCACAGTCAAAAATCAATTTTAATTAGTATTTTGGTTTTAATGAAAAGTGATTACAAAATTGGCATTTTAGCTAATACTGTTGAGATTTATGGTGAGCTGATACTAATTAATTTTCTGTTGGATTGCTGTGGGCCTCAAGTGTGTGCAATACAATGATATATTTGCTGATTCCAAGCCTGCATCAGCATTTTGAAATTTTGTAAAAAAATCCTTCTTAGTGGTTTACAGTTATATTTCACATAGCTGCTCCTATGCTACAGGTATTATTGTTTTTTTCATAAAAAGACTGTTAGAAGCAATCAAATTTCATACTATCTTATAAACTGGGCCATTTTCTTTTAATAGATCTTGAGTGTTAGCCAAAAAACCTTTTTATTCCAAGCATAGCTTTCCTTTGTCTAATTACAAATAGTACAATGGGATCATGAAACACTTTATTTAAGACAACATTTAATGAATGGTTTCCCTTCATTTCCCTAATTTTTCTCTGATCTTGATTATATTGGCAATAAATTGTCTTCTGTAGCTAGTTATATGTTTTAGAGCCATTCTGAAAGCAGGAAATAAAAAGAACTAAAGCCTTATAATCCATTCTTGTCCTGTGATTTGAAATTCAAATGTTACTCAGCTTGCCTTAGTTGTGATTATTTCTTTTTCTTTGAAAAAAGAGAGACCAGAGCTGGCGAGATATCTCAGTACACTAAGTATCTGCTTAGGCAAGCGCAGGGACTGAGGTATGCTCCCAGGCACCGCGTACCATGCCAGTCCTGCCCTTGGTTGTGCTGAGCTGGCAACGGAGACAGAGCGTGGTAGTGCTCACTATCACCCAGATCATCCTATCTGATATATTGTATCCTTTTGACTTTATTCTACCTAAGATTGGAAAATTGTTTTGTTTCTCTTTTGTTGGCTGTCACAACTCGGATTCCAATCTAGACTCAGGTAGAAAGATGACTATGGAAGCTAGAGGTTTCCAGTTATGACTCCAGGGTGACTGCTTTGGGATCTTGACTTAGTTTGTTAACTTCTTCAAGCCAAATTTTCTCAGACATATAAGTGAATATGGCCTGATATTGGGTTTCTGAAATCCTACCATCTGGGAGCCTGCGATGGGAGTAACAAAATTTGAGTTCTCCCCAGGCAACTTAATGAGATCCTGCTCCAAAATTAAAAAGTATTGGGAATGTAGTTCAGTGTGACAACCCTGAGTTCAACCTCTAGTAATAAACATAGATAACCAAAAAAAAATTACATATGTAGCTTAATATACAGCATTTAATAAATAACAGCCATTATTGTGGGAATAAAATCTTGTTTGTTATAGTATTCTATTAATATCTTCTAGAATATACACATATACTTCATGCATATTTGTATATAAAAATATGGGTTTCAGTATTTTATTTAGAATTGAAGTACCACTCATACAAATGCATTTTCAATAATAAAAGTCTAAGTATGATGTATGTTTACAACATTAAAAAAATCAAAGTGACAAAAAATATAATTGGAAACTAGTATTTTACATTTCTATAATATATTTAATGGATTAAGCTCAGTTGAAAGTAACTGAAGCACCTGATAGAGTTCATTTTCTATTATAATGAATAATTGGAGACTTGTAGAAGTTAAATGACTTGATTAATAAATCCCAAATGAATGTTAGAGAAATGGACCAGACAAGTCTACTCTAAAGCACAGTGTTACACATGTGTTTTTGTATGTTAAAAGTCTGAAATATCAATTTTATCCATACAGCTTAGAAATAATATCTAAGACAAAGAACATTTTCTTTTTCTGTTTTTAATGGCAAGGTATTTCTGTGGTCTAGTTGTGATTCTGTACTGTAAGAAACTTAGGCTAGTTGCTTTTATTGGTGCTTGTTTTAATTCTTATGCAGAATTGGGAGAATTAGGGGAATTTATTTTTCTCATACTTATCTGAAATATTTAGGAAGACTGTTACATGAGCTAATGAACAATGTACCTCAAAAACAGTATGCAGGACAAATCCCATCTACACTGCCATGAAATTTCACAAATTTTCCTGGTAGGAGGTATCTTGCAATGTTTTCTGTTTTCTTTTTTGGTGGGAGGCTCTCAGCCCATTCTGCGTGAGGGGCTGGCAGGGCATATGGTACTGGGGTTGAACTGCAGTCCCCTGCGCTGCCTAAAATTGCCTAAACAGGTGCTTTGGGCCATTGAGCTATCTCAGCGGCCTCTGTTTTCTATTTTAAAAAGTATTATTTTTGGTAGAGTAATAGTTTATTTTGATACAGTATTTTCAGAGCACAGCATAAATTCATGGATGTGAATCCAATTTTGAAAAATTGTCTTCTTTTCATCTTGTTCTAAAACCAAACTAAAGCAAACCAAATAAAACATAGTCCTCTCATAGCTTGCTTCATTGGAATGGCCCTGTCTTGGAGCCCACAGTGAATAAGAGCTCTCCTCACAGTTCTCAGAGCTGGGGTGATAAGAATATATGCTTTCATTTTGTTCTCCAGGTACCACAGCATTATAGAATTATTCATCAGTAAAAAGAATCTTAGGGAATATTGGTTTTCAGATTACCATTCTACAGATGAGGAATGTAAAGCATGGAGGGCTTATAAAACTTGTCATTATCACTTTGTCAATATGAAATAGATTTGGAAACTGAAATTCAACTGATATAAATTGTAGTCCAATGAAGGCCCTCCCTTTATTCCATATATTAAATAATGAAAAAAAAAGTTAAATGTTTGGTTCAGACTTTTCTGCACATCACATTACTTACATCATTTGATAATAACAAGGTTACATTTAAAATATTTAAATATTTTAAAAGAAAAATTGCCTTCAAAACAGAAAATAGTAAAATTATGTATCTGATAAATCCTGGGATAGAAATAGACAAAGTTGTTGTTTTCAATCTACTCACTTTGGTCATTATGTAACCTATGTAGGTCCAGAAAACGTGACTTGGGCACTGTGTTAATGACAACAAGATTCTGATGTTTTGTTGTTGTAAACCAATTCAAAATACTCTTCTAAAAAAGCGACCATATTAAAATATAGTACTAAAGTTAACTTGAGTGAAGAAATTGTTCTTTAGTATATGGAAGAATGTTTGCATAAGGAAGAGAAGTTATAACTGCAATATTGATAACACATCACAGATACAGTGTAAGGACAATTGGTTGCATGATCTTAATGATTCAGGTCATGAGATTATTGCAACATGAGTCAGTCAATCGCCACTATAAGAGTATGTTGGCCTACAATGTCAGATACTCAGTGCAGGATGAGCTTCAAGGGTATTTGACTACACAATCACAAAGGGCTAATTCTCCGAAAGAATTCATTCTTCATTTATGCTCTATGATTGAAATCTTGAAATTTCTTAAAGAACTTGTGCTATCTGTTGACAATATGGAATATGTAACCATAGGACCATATATATATATATGCTACATTCTCACATTGTATTCAAGGTGTTCTATCATATAGAATTCCTTACTATGTATGATTATCGGAGTTCAGAGAGAGTCAAAGTATGTTATTTAGGCTAAGCAAGCAAGATGCTGACAGCTCAAGAGGTCATGCTTTTCATTCTAATCAGAAATTGATGGGATCTGCTGCACCCTATCCCATCATCTGAGAATGTAGGTGGACACTGGGAAGCTATGGAGACCTGGTGAGTACAGCCCACACGCACTATCAGCACAGAGGCTCAGTGGATCTTCTGTCATGCTGTCCTACCATCCAAGAATGCAAGGAGTCACAAGGTAGGTATGGATCCTGCCAGTGTGCACCACCAATGCAGAGGGGCAGTATATCTGCTGGGGCACTATCCCAATGTCTGAGGACACAGGTAGACATGGGCAGATGCAGAGACCAGGTGAGTCTGCCCATACCCATTAACTGCACAGAAGCTTTGCTGAGCATTGGCTGGCCCCTTGATCAGTAATGAGAGCCTGGGTGAGTTTAACCCTGCCCCCACACTGTCATGTGAACCTTACTGACCCACATCACACAGCTCTCCCACCACTGCTGAGTCTGGGAACTTCAAAATGTTGAAATGAAAAAGTAAAAGGCAATTTCAGTCTCCTAGCAAACTCAGAACAAGTCCTGGAGACAAATCATCAAGGAAGTTGGAAGTCACATACCTGAAATTTCTGAAATAGTAGCAACTGAAGTAAAGAAATCACTGCATCGGGGTATAGAAGAAATAAGACCAGAAATAATCTCTCAGGTAGTAAAAGAAATGACAACAATCACTAAAAGATTATTGAGTGCATCTAAAGACATAGGTTAAAAAATAGAGGAGAATAGAAAAATGATGAAAGCATGGGATGAACAATACAGGAAAAAATTAAAATTCACGAAACAGATTCAGATACTCAGGACATTAAGAATTTCACACTGGAAAATGGCAAAAGCCTTTGAGCTAAACATAAGAATGACTTTTGGACCTTGAAGACAGCTTCACAGCTAGCAATTGCAAAAGAAAAGATCTCTTAAAATAAGAACCAGAAAATAACAACTCAGCAGCTTCTATATGAAGCAAAAAGAAAAAAAAAAAAAAAAAAAAAAAAAAAAAAAAAAAAAAAAAAAAAAAAAAAAAAAAAAAAAAAAAAAAAAAAAAAAAAAAAAAAAAAAAAAAAAAAAAAAAAAAAAAAAAAAAAAAAAGAAAAAAAAGACTTACAGGTACATGAAAGAGAAGGCGTCAACACGAATGACATAAACAGATTGTTTGCAAAAGCAGTGGCATGACATTTCCCAAGCATGAGAAATGAACCTGACATACAGTTTAGTGAGGCATATAAAACTACAGTTAGCCATAAACAAAATTAATCCACAACCAGAAATGTAATAATCAAGATCCCAGAAATTTAGCAAAAGTACAGACTATTAAAAGCTGTTAGAGAAAAGAAAATCATTTGTAATAGAAAACCCATCAGAATCATTGAAGATTACCCAACAAAAACCATCAAGTCAAGAAGAGCTTGGGGCAAACTATTCCAAGCCCTGAAAGAAAATAGCTCACAACCAAACTGGTCATTGAAGAAATGCAAATTAAAACAACACAGATAACAAACTGATGAACCTTGCGGCTCTATCTATCAAATTTCATATAGAGATAAGATACTTCCATAACAAAGAAAAACTGAAGAAATTCATGACCACCAAACCAACCTTACAAAGAGTAGTGACAGATATTATCTATCTATTTAGGTTCAGAAAATATGAATTGGGAGAAAAATATCACAATTTAAAGAACAGCAATAGAAAGGAAACACAAAACTTATTAAACAGACTCAATTCAAGCCCAGTTAAAATAACATTACTATATCTCATAGATCTAGAGAAAACATTCCTAAAACTCATGTAGAATCAGAAGAGACCTAGAATAGCAAAAGCAATCCTAGGCAACAAAGACAAGGCAGGAGGAATTAAATTCCCTGACTTGAAATTATACAACAAAGCCACTATGATAGAATCAGCATGGCACCAGCATAAAGCAGACCTGAGGCTCCATGGAACAGATTAAAAGATGAAGACCCAATTATAAACACACTCAGCTGTTTTATCTTTGATAAAGGGCCCAGAAATGTTCAATGGAAGAAAGCCTCTTTAGTAAATGGAGCTGGAAAAACTGGCTTTCCATATGCCAAAGGCTAAAATTAGACCCATGCCTATCACTATGCACTAAGCCACTGTGAAAATGGATCACAGATTTAAATATTAATACTAAAACTGGGGGCTGGGGAGGTGGTTTGGTAGAACAAGTGCTTGCCTGATAAGAATGGGTCCTGAGTTCAAGCCCTGAATCCACCAGAAGAAAAAGAAATAAATTAAGAAAAAAGAGGGATGGCCAAATAGCTGAGTGGATTAAAGCACCCGCAACCAGGTGCAGGGCCAGGGGTTCAATCCTCAGGCCTGCTGTGCCAGCCCCATCTCCAGGGATGGCACTGAGATGGCAATTGAGCCTGGGTATGGTTACATGTGTCTGTAATCCCAGCTCTTGGGAGGCTGTAAACAGGTGGGTCACTAGGAGTCTGTCCTAGAAGTGAGACCCTAAACACCCTGTAAACCCTTCCCTAAAGAAAAGCTGAAACAGCAAATCTTTAAGAGGAGTAAGTAGGTAGAAATCTTAAAGACACAGGGGTAGGTAGAGAGTACATGAACAAAAAACAAGCTGCAAAGGAAATAATTCAAAGAATGAACAATTGGGATCTCATCTTTTTGAAGTTTTTGCTCTCAAAAGAAATCACCAGCAGGGTAAAAGGAAAATTCACAAACTGGGAAAACATTATAGCCAACTGTCCCTCAGATAAAGGCCTTCTGTCTAGAACACATAAAGAATTAAAAAACATCAGGTCCCCAAAATTCAAAGATGTAATACAAACATGGGCATCTGAGATGAATACACAATTCTCAGAGGAAATGGCAAGTGAATATATGAGAAGAAGTTCAACATTATTGGTCATTGAAGAAATGCAAATTAAAACAACACAGATAACATATCACCCCAGAAAGAAAGGAAAGAAAGGCTATCACCAAGAAGTCAGCCACACTGTCAGTGCTATAGGAAACCCACTACTATTACGGACTACTGGACTATATTGGAATATTTTGTTGAATTCACACACCTACAATATTTAAATGACAAAGGGATACCGTTCTCTGACAAAACTAAAAAAAGAAGGATAACTATGAAAGACCATTTTGTACTTGTATATTCAAAATAGTTAAGATAGATATATAGGTACTTTCTCTTAATTCAATGAACAGAAAGATTTATTCTAATAGTGTTTGTGGAAAGTATATCGTGTCTGCATCTTGTACTATGAACAACCACTAAGACAGCAATATGCAATTTATTAGTTACTGAAACTGTCCTACTAATTGGTTTTGAAACTGTCTCATTGCTATGTTTCTAAGTAAAATTATTAAAAAAGAATAAGAAGCCAGTCAATAACAGATGCTGTTTGGACTGTGAAGAAAGAGGAGCCCTTCTCCACTGTTGGTGGGAGTGTAGACTGGTACAGTCACTGTGGAAATCAGTGTAGAGATCTCTCAACAAACTAGTATTGGAGTTCCCATTCAACCCAGCTAGCTATTCATATCCTGGATGTTTTTCCAGATGAAGTGAGAACATTGTACTATAGCTATATATATGCAACCTTTTTTTAAGCAGCACAATTTGTCATAGCTAAATCTTGGAAACAACCCAAATGCCCATCAATTGAGTAATGTGTAAAGAAGATATTTTATTTTTTACACAATGGAGCTATAAAAAGGATAAATCAGCTGAAAGTAGAAAGTCTTAGAAAATGTTCATGTATCAAAAATTAAAACAGGAGCTGGGGAGATGGCTCAGTGGAATGAGCATTTCCCTGGCAAGCACAAGGGCTTGAGTTCAATCCACAGTTCCAAAGAAAACAAAAATTAAAAAGAAAATATTTTATTTAGTTTACTGCTATATTTTTACTTTCTATAAAGAATATATATATATATATATATATATATATATATATATATGTATAATGAAATACAAATTGGGAAATTCCATATACCCAATTTAACACACAAATAAATGGACTTATTGCATTAGAATTATATCTCATATTATAAAGATGAAGATTAAGTACTTCTAATGGAACAAACTATAGAAGAAAAGCTTTACCATTTCATGTGAAAGAACATTTTCTTGTTCTTTCAGCAATCAGCCTTGCACTATCTTTCCATACTGAGGTTAATAAAGTATAGAACCACATGAGACCCAAGAGCTACAAGACAGTGATCTATGTACAGGGAAGTGCTCAGCCTACTGAGCCATCTCTCCGGCCATGAGTGATCTATATACAAAGGATGATTAAAAATGTAGTATGTGTGTATTTTTTATATTTATTTATTTATTTTATTTTCTGACCTTTGTGTTTGCCAGGAAGTACTTACTCCACTGAGCTATCTCCTCAGCCCCTATAGTGTGTGTTTAAATCTAAAAAAATGTATAGTAAAAGATATATGGTCATAACACCCGTTAAAATACTCTCCCTGATTCAAACAGAATTGTCCCATCTTTCCTGACACTTTCTGAAATAGCTCTGGTAGTCTCCTTTCATAAGTGTTTCCATAAGTTAAGACAAAAAAACACAGAGATGTTGCTGGCTGCTGATATTGAACAGAATGGTAGGCTCATGGTGAATCTGACTCTTCTAGTCACTAGTTGTAGAATAATGCAGACTTACGGTTCTTCACTAAACCAAAGGTGACCATGAGAGGGAGCATTTAGAATTGATTTATGTGGTTGCAGAAGCCATCATAATATAACTGAAGACACTCAAGAGGAAGAATTCCAGGACTTCTTCTGAGAGTCATAAGAACAAAAGAATAGAGGAGGAAGTATTTAGAGTAGTATCAATAGTGACGTGTCTTTCAGTGTAATCTAACAAATTAATTCTCACCATATTTTTTGATCACAATTCATAAATCTGGACTTATACTGCTAGTCTTGTTTTACAGCTTCTATGTTTTGGGATTCCAGGTAGATTACTTTCTTTTTGTTGATAAAAATAAAAATAACTTTCTTAAAGCTACAAAACAGAACCCTCAGAGATAGGCTCTTGTAATTCAATTGTGTTTTTGAGTCAGCCTATCTTCAAATTTATTTTTCATATGGCTAATTTAATCATACTGCATGGGGTTATGAGAACTGAATTTAGGTGTTCAATAAATATTTACTGAACAACCAATATGTGCTGGGCACTGCTAAGTTGAGGACACAGACAGATTCTTTGCTGTCTTACAGGATGCATTCTCTTGAAAATAGTAAGTTGTGGAAAAGAAACCTCCCATGTTTAGGTGAAAGTAGCATGAGAGTCCAGCCAAATAGCTCAACGGATTAAAGTGCCTATTTAGGCAGATGGCAGCAGCCGGGATTCTATCCGAGGTTTACTGTGCCTGCCCCACCCCAGGGGTATGTGGAGACAGCAATTGAGATTGGGCATGATGGTGCCTGCCTGTAATCCCAGCTGAACACAGGTGGATCACTATGAGTCCAATCTACATAGTGAGACCATGTATACCCTGCACACACACAAAAATAAATAAATAGGGGGACAACCCGCTCAGGAGTCCCCCCTCCTGTCCTCTCACACAGGAGCTTTCTTTCCCTCAATAAATATATTCTGCTCATAACCTCTGTTTGTTCCTAATATTCATTCCTTTTTTCTGAAAGAAAACCCCAAATAAATAAATAAGTAAATAAAAAAGTAAAACAAACTAGCAAGATAATTAGTACATTGATGAGCAGAAAATAAACTTGAGACTATATTGTATAAGGTCATTAAGGACACTGTATAATATCTGAGCTGTGACTTGAAAAATAAGAATGCTTGAAGAGAGAATGTTCTAGACACAATAAGAATTACAAAATCCCAAAGATAAAAAAATTAGTGTAGTGAATTGAAGGTTAGACTCTAAAAATGATTTATTTATGGCTTCAGAAAGGGATCTTCAGCTGTGATTAAAATCCTCACAATGAGAACGCCCTGGACTAGTAAGCAGTGTTCTTTATAACAGACAGACAGAGTGAGACTTGGACACACAGACTTCTGTGCAAAGCAAGAGGCAGACATTGGAGTCATGCTACCATATGCTAGGAGCAGGTAAGGAGCATGTGCCTTAGAGCCTGGTGGTGAATCTGTGGCATGCTTGTGATTGTGTTTTTAGGATAAGACATGTTAATGTAGAGTTATTCTTGCTAAATTAAACCTCAGTATTCACACTGAATTGCAGTGTTGGTATTTTGTGATGAACACGTTGGGCTTGGGTTGTAGCAAGTTTAACGTTACTGCCGTAGAGCCTTTGGCAGAACTGTGGCCCTGCCAATGCCGTCTATTGCATTTTGGCCTCCCAAACTGTATCAAAATCAGTCTTTATTGTCTTAAGACACCGAATTTGTGTTAGTTTGTTATGATGGTCTCAAGAAACTCAAAGTATATAAAGTATACTCTCAAGTATATAAAGATATACTTAACATTTTTAAAAGCAAACAAAGCTGAGATGTGAGGAAAATGGAGAAGGCTAAAGAATTAGGGAGGGAAACAGAAGGCATATTCTGAATGGACAGGAGTTAGGATTTTACTGTGAGTCATGGGAAGCCAAGGGTGGCAATTATACAACAGGAACATTTGGTGTACATTTAACCCAGAGGGCACAGGACTGGAGGTCAGGTGGAGAGCTAAACGGGAATGCTGGTGACACAGGCCAATTGTCTGTCACAAAGATAATGAGGAGGCCATAATGGAATATAATTTGAGATTGAAATGATAGGATTCTTAGCAGATTCGAATGAAAGAAATCAAGGGTATCTTCTGAGGGTTTCAGAGCTAACAAATGTGTAATATAATATTATTTCCCAAGAATGTCAATGAGGGGCTGGGAAGATGGCTAAGTGGAATAAACACTTCCCTGGCAAGTGCAAGGGCCTGAGTTCAATCCTCTCCCTCGCAAAAAAAGAATGTCAATGACATGTCATTGAGGAACATGTAACAATTGTTGAGTATGGGAATCAGTTAGGAGTTCTCTTAATATAATTAAGGATTAGAAATCCAAATGAAAGTGTTATTTAGGTAGAAGTGAAATTATGTATGC